>NMRA01000053.1:876128-933176 GCA_002633005.1 Phoronis australis
ATGAAACTCGAAATTAGGTTCGGCATTTTCTACTCTACTTTTGGGCGAACTCAAGATAAGTGTCTATTATTCTATGTTCGAGTACACAATAACTTACGTAGATAATTTATTGCCCTTAGTTCACAGTTTTTAAACCCAATATCAAAGCAATAAGTTCGAGTTTGAACTCGAAATTTCGAGTTTTTACTCGAGTTTGTAGCACGATTATAAAGGTCTTCAAGGGCAAACTTGAACTAGAAACTCATATGCATAAACTATAATGTATTCGAGCACAGTCTGATAACCAATTATCTTAAGTTCGCACAAAGGAGCAGAGAAAATGCCAAAAATAGTTTTGAGTTCGTTTCGAGTACAAACTTGAGATTAGAGACCGGGCCCGTGGCACACTCAGGTGCCGGGCGGCCAACGGGATCCGCCTGGGGCCAACGCGGCTGTTCACGGCTTCGACATTGCACTGCACTAAACCTAATTACATATAATTCACGTTAATTTTAAACAGTCCTTTTTTAACAACTGGCGATCTTATTCACGGAACAGTAATTGATAATTGCACATTCCCCTAGCTGTTGACACAAAAATACGCCGTTAGTCACTGATGTGGGTCAGTGATGAGGTCAATAATTACAGAAATTCTTTACACAGAACAAAAAATTCACCTAATTGCCCAAATGAATATTCAGTTCCAAGTTCACGCATACCCGATCATGACATTAAGCAACGCTTCACTCTCTATAGCTGTGAGGGCTTGCCGCGAGCGTTGGGCGGCGGGGCCGGTCCCGGCTGCACTCGTCGGCGTCAGTGCTGCACCGCCCATGTAAAAAGATAACCCTAATTTGATGATTTCAACCAATCCTCGTTCTGTCACACGTGCTCGTGCTCATGCCAATAACTAAAAACTCAAAGTAGCCAAGTAGACCGACCTATCAGTGCTGAAGTTACAGAGGTCCTTTCGATCGTCACGATGCCGTGTGAAGCTGACTAATCAGAGTTGCCGGATCGCGGCATGTCCCTCACTATTACGATTTCCGCTCTCCAGTCTTAGTGTCTCTACGTCCCTCTCATTTGTACTTTTACGTAGGCCTTTCGGCGCACCAATGGTTTGTCTTTGCTCAGTGATGGACCATTCGATCCGGCTATTGGGGCTCGCCAACGCCATATAGTGTCTCTGATATTTTTTTCTTCTTTGTTAATAATTTTACCGAATTATTAAAGTTTCAGCACTGTCCCATCGTACCAGTGATCTCAACACGTCAGATTAATTGTACGTTTGGAACTAGTTTGGAAGGACCCCCGTTTTCATCGGATGATTTAAGCCAAGGCCTAATATGCATCACTGGGAGTCAATCTTGAACGCAAAATCAAGAATCGACTAAACTCATACGCCCTATTGTTCTCGTTGTGTGGGCCCTTCCCGTAGTTGCCATGCAATTCGCTGAATGCTCAGGTCACTCTCGAGTTTAAGCCGACTTCCTTGCCGAAAAGACTCAACTGTCCTCGGCAAATTTCTAAGAGTTACAGAGCATTATTTTGTTTCAGGGAATTGAATAGATAATTAGTTCTTAATATCCATCAATAGGCCAAAACAGGATTTGGTATCCGTTTAAAGATCCGACCACATAGGACCGACTATTGATGGCTTGATTTTGTGGCTGAACAACAGCTCGTTCAGTTTTTTTGGTGATAGTATTTCATATAAAACGGCGCTTCTTCACAATTTTGTTGAACGTCGTTTGGAAATGGTATTTTTCAGTAAATATCGAGCCCTCGTTTTTTAGGATGGGTGCGCGGATGCAACCGATCTTTTTTAAAAACCCTTCCTCCGCCAAAACCCATTTTTGTGGACCATCTATTTCTTTCCCAACAAAAGTGCTCCGCTGGCTTGTAAAGACCTTCCCGTTATTACTGGATTGTCGTCGACACATAAAGTAGCAATTGCCAGCTCTTTAGTAAACAAACTTGCATTGCATTTTATTTCACCGTACATGTACTTTTTTCCTGTTATCTGTATTGGTCTTTCCAATTGTGGCAGGACGGACTGTTGGCCGTTAGCGCCAGTCACTATTCACATTTCAATGTCCATTGTTATTTGCTGGCTAGTCATTGATGGGCAAATGCCCAGGCTGGTTCTCTTGAAAACGCGTGGTTCGAGTCGGGTCTTTATCGGAGTTTGTGAAGAGTGGCTGTATCGTCTACATACGTGCAATACAAGATTAAACTGCGCAGTCGCTCGTCATATTTACTTGTGAACCGCGTATGGTGACATCTATTAAATTTTACTGTTACTTAGTAATGGCCAGCTATTAGCGACCCTGCCTTAGCTAGCCACCCAGTCACGTAACAATGCCATTAAAAAATAGCCTCTATCCCTCCCATAAATCATCTAATCCAGTACAGAAGTAGATGCACTAATGGCGTACCTTGAGGCTCACATAACCTGCATCATGCGGTGTTATTCCCCAACACCACGTCATGAACAAGGTTGAGTGAGTTACAGGTCATTCTCAACACAAAGCTGGTTCTTAAAAAACATTTGGCAATTTTAAACCTATTTCATTTTCACATGGTGGCTATATGCTGAGTTTCCAACTTATTTGACCAAGCAATCAGAGATATGGAATTAGCCCCGAATTAGGGAATGGGCTGTAAGTCACATTAATTATTTTTATTTATAGTAGATTTAAAATGACTTCGTCTGTGCTCTGGAAAGTGGTATGAATGAGGAAAGCAACTTCAAGGTTGTCCACCAAAAGAAACTAAGAAATTATAATACAAAAATTAATTATATTCTACAGTCCTTGATCTTCATTTAGCAAAAGTGATAAAATAAGCTGCTAGGCAAACTAAGGTAAAATGATGCATGTCAGTACAACATATAGTGCCATGAACAGAACAACACAAAACAGGAGTAACACATCGTAAAACTGGTCTATTGGGAAGAAATAAACCTAGTATGAAACCTGAATCAATCCAGTATCGACTAATTGCACAGACTTTCTGATATTTAAAATGGTCAACTGTTTACCCTCAATGCATTAAAGTAAGCACAAACTTTGTACTATTGGATTTACTTGTCTCATATCTAGAACCAGTAACGTTTACAATAGGTAAGTTGTGTTGTTGTCGTCGTTTTTGATACTACAGCCAAGTAAACCAGATCCAACAGTATACATATTCAGTGAAGAAATTAGCATTCAAAGACAGACAGGCCCATTACTTGGCAAAGTTTTCCTTACAGTATTACCATGGCAATAACCAACATCAGCTGCTCCAAAATAAAAACCACACTCCAGTCTGATAAAGAGTACCGCTTTTATCTCAACACAGAATGGAAAATATCGTGAATGTTAAAACTATCCATGTCACCTTTGCAGAACACTGAGAATGTAACTAAAGGATAGCAATTTTGCAGGTAGCTGTTCTGGTTCTCTGACTTTCACACGATCATAAAAAGAATGTACACTTCCACACAAGGAAGAACAAATGTCATGTGACCCCGTTGGTTAGTCGTCCTTATTATCATCGTCGGCCGGCGTGTGCCAAGTTAGCCTCTCCTCGTAAAACTGTATGACCGTCTGCGGACACTTCACGTTAGCCTGCCGTGAAGGCACAAGGTCAGCCTCGTCGCACCCTATCCTGAAACACAAATTAAAAGCTTGGCATCAGAATTAACTAGCCAGTTAATTCAGTGCTGGGGCCTACAGACTTGACCATGAACAGAACGATATTGCAAGTAAACTTCAACTGTTCAACAGTAAGAGATCCAACCTCAAGCTTTTTCTGGGAGTATTATTCGCACACACGCAAAGATTTTGTAGACCCTTGGGTTTTTGAAATAAGATCCAGGTAACAAGAGGATAAGTGGGGAAGTAGATGGACCACATTAAGTAATAAGCTACTGCCACAACAAACATACCATCTCATGAGAAACATAAGCTCTCCACTGCTGTCTGTGGCTCCAATAATCTTTTCAGGTGGTAGACCCCGGTCAAAACCTTTTGGCTTTAAATCTGCCTCCTGAAATGATGAATTTCTGGCTGTGAAAAAAATATCCAGCCAAATGAAACCGGAATAGGGAGTGACACTTGGTACAACGAAATGATCAAACAATTATAAGTGACGATGAACAATACAAAATTATCACAAAACATAAGCAGATGCAATAGATTGCAAACCAAGTACTAAAAACGGGTCACATTTCCTAATGAACAGTATTTGAAAATACTGTGAATTTCTATCTTGATGAATCAGATCTGTTCACAAAACAATAGGCTTTGAGGAAATGAGTCATATACTGGGTGAACTTCATATCAACCTAAAATATTTTGAAAGAACAAAAAGACAATTACAGAAATGTCACATATTAAGTTCAGTAACTAGTCTGACCACAGAACAGGTATCTCAGTAGTACTGAAAACCCATCACTTGACCACAGGGGCTGCACCATGGCGCTGCTTACAAAACATGGTGAGACACCATTGTTCTGGACACAGACTTCAAAGGAAAAAAAAATGGCAATGCAAAACTCATCTGATCAGATTGCACGCACTTTTGATGAAACTTTTTCTACTTTTCGTTTTTTCGATGATGCCGAGTCATTCTCTTTAGTTTTTCTTTTGCTCTCTTTTTTCTTTTTTTGACTGTCCTCGAAGGCTGCTATTAGGTCAGGACAGTCCAGATTTTCTTCAGGCTCCCATGTGTTGTCCGAGCTGGAAATCAACAAATCATTTTCAGACAAACATATAAAATAGTTCACAACAAAGCAGGATGAATAATTTTGGAGATTCAACGTTTCGTCGTGATAAAAGAATGATTTCAGGGGGAGTGATGGACATGAAATGGAACATTCGCTTGCTTTTTAGAATTGAAGTGAGGACGTCGTTTGCGGCACAACTTGATTCAAGCTGACTGTGAGTCGAGACATGAGTAGGTTTCCCGAAATTGATTTTTGTTGTCAAGTCAGTTGCGAAAGCATTAGCCAAGTTGGCAAATGGACTTAGTTCTTCCATTGCCAGTGCCGCTCAGAATTTGCCACTGGCGAGCGGCTAATGCAAGCCTAGACTTGTAAAAACTTTATCAGACTTACTCAGGGTAGCCCTTCCATTTTAGTAAATATTGTTTCTTTCCTCCAACCACTCGGCTATCTACAACTTTTTCAACCTGGAAAAAATATAAAACTATACAACAAAGGACCAAGTGTACCAATTACAACAAGCATACAGTGGAACTTCACAACCAGAGTTCAGCACAAATCCAACTGATTTTCCTTCAACTTACGCCACTACATGCTGGGCTTGATTTAGCGACCTCCAAGTCCCCGGTGCGAGCTCAGATTTTGTTTGGGGGCCTGGGAAAAATCTCAGGTTGCCACAACGTCGCCATAAACACCCAGCCGAGCACTTATTGAAAATATTACAGGAAGTAAGTGGATGGAAGACCACAGTAAATATCAGAGATCCTGTTGGTGAGTCATGCAAAGATGAGGTAGTGTGCTAAGCCAGAGATGGGACACTCGTTAGCGAGCGGGTATTTGCGAAGTCGGCCATAGTTTTCACTTCAAGTATCACATTTATTTACTTGTGGCGCTTGCCAACTATGCATTGTTTGCAAAGACCCATAATTCTCCCAACCCCCACGCAAGCTTTCCCTGTTTAGGTGAAATCAGTTCCCGTTCGTCAACCAGGTTGCATTTGGTGAGCTGACTCTATGCTTTAAGCGTCAAGCCAACAACCTCACTTGACACGCCACAGCATAGGCTTTGGACTGGACTAGGATATTATCAAATTTAGAACTTAATTAAACGAGTTTGAAATTGTGAATAAGTAAGATGTTCAGCAAAACATTTTTAATGTCCAGCACCAGTTCACAGTACCGGTCACTATATGGAAATGAACTTAACATGCTCATCTATTGTACAATTCTTGTCGTGGAGTCTAAATTTTCTGCCAAGTAGGTCACCGCAAGCAGCTCCTTGAAAAATAATCCCCCGGAAACCAAATGCTGGAAAATTAAATCTATCATTAAAATGAGAGCATTTCACTTGAAATGGGGCATTTGTAGATGAAGTGTCTATGCTACTACCTGAATTGCAGTTTAACAGCAAGTATGACCAATAACTTTCAAACCTGACGAGGGTGGCCAAATCGCTACCTGATATTCCTCCTCTTCCTCTTCATCATCTTCTTCTTCCTCTTCATTAACAATGTCAGGAACATCTCCTTCTTTCTTGTCTTTCTTGCCCATTGTGTCTAAAAAGTTGCAAGTTGTTTAGAGTCAACGTGGCGAAAAACACATACATGGTGGGCCAGAAATGTTACCCACTCAGATACACTAATTATGCAGCCACACGCGTGTAGATTATTTTATGCTTGAATATTCAACTTCTGAACACAATGTGCCCCTCGTCTTTCAATCACAATCAATACGCACACAATCAAGTTTGTAATCACAGTCACATATCGAGTGGCATACTCTGAATTTACCCACCACCATTTGCCTTCACATTTTTTACCATCTGACTACTGTTGCTGTAGGCATAATCTTTTCCATAACACAGGAGCTAATAGCAGGAAAAGACTTAGAGAATGTGCCGGCCAACAACCAAATGTCCGTGCAACGCAACGTCCACTCATAACCAAGCAATATGTGCAATTGATGTGGAATGAATGCTGTCATTTTGTTATCTCCTTGCTCTTAACAGTAACTCCTTACAAGCAGGCTAATCTTCCGTCACATGACATTTATGACCAGCACACTCCCTAGATCTTGCCTTCGCGATTTCCTTCGAAGCCAAACCAGTGGCAGTTTCTAAGGCAACAATAACCAGGAAATGGAGGCACCGATGGCAAACAACCACCAGGAAACTACCACAAACCCACTGGATATGTGATGCGTTATCACAAACTTCAATATATGCACTGAAACCGTGATTTTTTTCTTGCCCCAAGACACAAGCACCTTTTCCATCACGTGATCAAGAGTCCTGATAGCTGCTTTAATAATTTCCAGGACAGCCGCTGGATAGGTCCAAGCCAGCTAAATAGGGTAGCGTCAAAACAAAGCTTGAGAACCTCGAGTAAATTATTATGCAGACATTGAAATTTCCCTATGGTAGTTCTGCCTATCACATACTGGAACTTACATACTAGCATGCCCCAGCCAGTGTTTGCACTCCCGGAGTCCAAACATTCACTAAGCTCATTAGACAGTTTCAAAGTGGAAAAGAATACACTACGCTGAATGACTCCCTCCCAACAAAGAACAATCTGCAATTTACTTAAAGTTTGTGACACACACACACACACACACACACACACACACACACACACCCACACCCACACCCACACGTGCGGTGCCATTTGCTGGATTTCCATGTGGCATCTTTCTGGAGATGGTTGCAACTTTGCCACAGCAAAATTGGCTTAAGTTTCAGTTTTGCTGATATAACGTTAAAAACTTTTAATGAAGTGAAAACAATTCTAATAATTCGTCCACAATCTCATGGAACAGTAGTTGACTTCAGAATGAAACAAGTGTCATTTGCTTTTCTATAAGTCCTTCCATTCTCAAGTTATTGCAAATTTTCCTGGAGCTGGTCTCAAATTAACGATGTTTTTTGCCGCATCTTCGGTGTCCCTTGACAGATCTGTCTGAAGTTTGGTACGTGGATTGATCTTTTCAAATGCTATCAGTGTTGTCAAACCAGTTTCTTGCTACAACTCCCGATCTCTTCAAACATTACTGATCTTATGTCGACAAGTTATTTATAGCTGCACTGTGTGAGCCCATCATACTGTGCTAGAGATCAAATTTTTCACCTGATCAACATGAAACTTATGTACATCGTTTAAAGAGAGAGAATTTTGTCCTTGTGAGACATACGCAAGATGGCGCAGTGACGGCCATTTTTGAATTGTATTTGTGGAGCATCCTTTTCAACTTTGGTAAGTTGTCAAACTTGACTGAAATAAGCGTTTTTGCATGAATAGTCAAAATAATAATAATAATAATAATAAAATAGAAACAAAAAAGGAAACTGGAAATCAAATGAGAGGAAATCGAAACCAAAATATTAAATTCTCTTAAAAGAGGAAAATTCCAAAACCTGTACCTAATACCTTAGTGTAATAAGCGTAAGGTATATTGCAGTTGATGCTCTTGGTTTCGTCACCGATCTCACCTTTAAATTTTTATTTAATTTCACCAAGTGTCACTCCTCAGAATGCTTTCATTAGGTTTTAGCCAAATTAACAAGAAACACTCTCGGCGACATGTCAAGCGAACATAGGATAATGAAGAATTTATCTTTGACTCCATTTATTTCGTATACGCTTAGCTAAATGCCAAGTCACATTTGGTGACTTAGCAAAAACCTCATGTCGCCAAACTAAATCTCAGGTTACCAATACAAAAAATTTCGGGCGGGCACCTAAATCAATTCCTATGTTTCTTATCTGGGTATCGTAACAGTTCATCAACCAAAAGAAAAAGAAAGACGGTTGTAGCATCATTCAATTTCCCCATAAATGTCTACATGTAGGCATACCTTCATTATCTAACTTCTTTCCTCCCGCCAACAAACGAACATAGAATGCAGACGACCGCATGCGCTAGTGGCACGAATTTTGCCGATCTTGCCTAACAAGTCAGACTGTTTACTTTATCTTGTAATTTGAAATGCGGTGGCAAATGTGCTGGCAAATGGAACAATAGTGAATCTCAGGTAACAAATCTTGGAAAACTGTTAGTAATTTAAAGTTCAACACCAGCTTTCAAACGAATTTAGAGAGAATTACAGTGGTGACTTGGAATATTTTCCCAGGTCACCAAACACAATTTGCAGGCCACCAAATTGAGCAGCAATTGGTTAGTGTTCTGGGCTACTTTCGCAAATATCCTGATGCACTGAAGAAAATTTTGAACCTAAGCATAACTAATATAACAAAACCGTATGTTTATACTAATTCTTAACAATCAACCTACCAAACTTAAAGATGGAAAAACAAAGTAATATTTCATACAGAATGTCCTGATTATCCAATTACAATATCCCCGACAATATCGCATTGAGGCACAGGTCGGTCCCACTGTTTGCGTGCAGGGTCCCAGCATCTGATCTAATCTACAGGTAACCATTTCCATACTCATTGCTTAGTATGCTTTATTATAGGAATAAAAAACTATGACAACTGTGCATCCCCAGAAGTTGATTAAGTAGTAGGCCTACAGGGCAACCTGCACACCTTGGAAATCTGTTACCCAGAACTGCTACAGCCAATGAATTGCTTATTACAAGGTCATGTCACAAGCAGAACTAACCATTACTTGGACAGCATGAAATTACCAAGTCTGCACAAAATTAATACACATTTCTTGGAAGCTGTTGACGCATATCTCCATACAGCTGACTAGGTCCAACTAATAGCCTTGGCGCAGGGCTGATAACTAAGTATACAGCTTTGTGCCAATGTGTGTAAAAAACTGACCAGATAAAATCCACCAAAAAATTGGTTTCATTAAAAGCTACACTCTTCCTTGAGTACACTACTAATTTACCGGTGTTCTACCATTATTATGCTGCTAAAATTGTGGTGTGATCTTTTGCGTAGGCTTTCGGCGCCATGAAATATTATGTCACCTATTGGCCAGCTTTTTTTTTCCGCCGATTCTTCACTCAATTGTAGTTCTTCCATAAGATTGCATACAAGTAACAACAGAACTGGTTAACGTAATTATAAGTTTTTAAAAACCTAATACCAGAAAACCAAATTTCAGAACAAATTTGCTGCTGCGAAGCTGTCTTCATCTCCTAGGAGATGTTGCAAAAATTTAGGACATGGCACATGTCATGAGCATCTGTTTTAAAAATGACAACATACTTTAATTTGTTACCAAAGGCGGCGAATTATGCAAGAAAATGACGTTTATTTGTTTTTTACTAAAACAGATGTAACAGGCAAGGTGAGTGTCCAGATTGTGCACGCACCCACACCAGTCTTTAGCTCTACATGTTGATACAAGTTTTACGGCGAGGTGACGAGCAGAACTGTGTGCATTTTCGAGGTCTGTCGGAGCTCAACACACAGCGGTACCTAACTGTATTTTGACTATAGTCTTCATACAGCTAGTCAGACCACAGGCGTCCTCAGCGACAATCCACAAAATCTTCCCAAAAAGTCAATATGCCACACGAGAATTGTCGGTTTGTCACAAAAGGTCGCGACATCAATAACTCCACACTTAGCCAGACCATTTCGTAATCCTCCGTGACGAACTGGCAATTGCCGTCCATTCGTAACTCATCGGATTATTTCATACGCTACTTGACCTCGAACTGACTTGCATGAAGCATATTGACAGTACACAGTGACTTTTTGGTAAGATTTTTGTGCTTTGGGTAATTGCTTACTAGATGACGACAATGACTTAAACATACGATTTTGATATCATTCGATTCCTTGCAACGTTATCTTTACAAAAATACATGAATGTATCCCTCCCGCACTTCATTTGTATTTTATCGTCGAATTTCAGTTCGCACTATTACCCGGCGGACAGTGCCATGTCAGCGCAACTCAAGATTACAGTGACACCTATTGTTAATGAATGAAACAGCATCATCGATTCTGAATGGTATTTGCCTGCACAATATTCCCGCTAAAGTTTTCCTGACATAATATGGAAGAACAAGTAGAAGCATTTCACCATTTCCATTTTTTTAGAATTGTGACCATTTGACCTTGTTTCCACGAAATTGTCTAAGTGATACTTTTTTCACGAATTTGGACCTCAAAAACAACCTCCGCTTTTTTCGCGGATTCTTCCTAGCAGATGCGTATCAGAGTCACCATAAGATCAAATTCGAACCCTTGGGACCGTAACTCGGGCAGGGGATAGACGGGTCTCGCTCAATTTGATTAGTTCAGTTTCTGACTGCCAGGTGACTCCTACTAAGGGAGCGGGTTAGGAGAAACTTCTGTGTAATTTTGGAAAGATAACATTGCAAGGTATCGAATGATACCAAAATCATATGTGTAAGTTATTGTCATCATATTGTAAACAATTACCGTGCTTTGACCGTGAATTTGTTGCAAACTCGGTGGAGCAGGACACCGTAATTGGTATATAGAGAGAAAGTTCAACCCCTGTTTAGTGTAAATTTATGGAGTTTTGAGTTTGCTATGGACGGCTGAAGCGAAGCACCCGTGGAATTTGTAGTCCGAAGTGTCATACCTTGTAGTATTCTATGTAATATATTGGGGACGGTCAGAAGAGGACGCCTGTGCCTGTGGTCAGACACGATGACTGAGAAATGTCAGTGTCCAGTTGGCTAAAACAGAAACTCAGAAATTGGGAAGCATGCCATATCAATTTCAGAAAGTTTGAAAATCGTTTATAAACGTACCACGAACAATATGTCAACGACACCCAATAGATTGAACTTGCAAGAAAAAATGACAAGCAGAGAGGCTAACAATGGCGAGAGAACATGTGGACCACCGGCAATTTCTGTCGGCCATTTTTCTTCACAAGTAAACATTTCACCTACAACTACCTACCAAAACTGCTTGATGTGAATGAGTATGATCACGAGTGAAAAATCGAGATGCCAATTTAACGAAAGCCACAAACAAAAACCTGAAATCACAAACGAATTTTACAGCCAATGATTCTGCAATCAAAGCTCACTGCAACCCGCCAAAACCTTTCTTTGCGACTGCGCGAATGTCACATACGGGCATTTTGATTAAGAAGCGGGAAAGTCTATTCGTTAGTTTCCGATAAAAAAACAAAAGACTTAAAAATTTTTAGTCCTATTTTTAGAATGTTTTGATTCAGCAGTTTATTTCAAAATCATTTTTAACTAGGTTCACTGATTATATATCAATGCTTAACCTCGATTTTAGTTTGGTGAAAGTCATACGGAAATTAATTACGCAGTACCACGTGACGTGCTATCGCTTGGCGTGCTCAAGGTGTCAAGATGGCGAATTTTAATGTAAGTTTACCGGTTCCCACATTTTCATTAATTAGCTGGTAAAAACGTGTTAGCTTTTAGTTTTTGACCATCTACACTTTGTATTGCCTACGTGGTAAAAAAGTGTGGTCGCTTTCATGTTTTCTTTTATTCACGGTGTGACTTGGTGTGCCTCTTTTCATTGTTGAACCAGAGTTTGAGAAAACGAAATGGCGACAGACGTGGAAGACAAAGAGTCACAAAGACGGATTTACTATATGGTTATGTTGTAATCACCATGTTTATCTGTTGTTATCTAAACTTACGTTGCAATTTGTAAATTGGAATTTTGGACTGTTCAACAAAATTTTCTGTGGAAACAACGCCGTTATTCTTTTGACCTTTTTCTTGTGAAACATTGCCATTGTATACACCGGTGACCTAAAGTCGTGAATATAAGCATAATAAGTGCCGATTGTCATACTACCCAATGTCCGTTAGCAACTGCTCATGTGATGTCATGGACATAGGTCAGCCTTCACAAATATACGTGTTTTGACAATCTTAATCCTTGTTTGTCTCCGTAAGCAGAGTTTTGAAACGGTCGCTGATATCGGCGGCCATTTTGAATGAGGCCCTAAAGTCGTGACCGTTTCGGTTAGACGGAAATACACGAAGTAAGACCTCACAAGTCAACTACAGTGCGTACAGTTACTCTAGATGACATAAAAATGCATTGCATTGTTTATTAATTCAGTTTCAAATGAAATAAATTGTTATAAGTTTTGCACCCAACTTTGATGTGCACAGAAGTTTTCAATGAGGTTGTTAACGTAAAACGCTAAGAACCCAGCATCAATTATCGCTCTGCATTTTATTGTTTTGGCCTTACAAAACTTGATCAACCCTGGGACATTTTGATACATTGTTCAAGCTACCCCTGGAGCGCGTGTTTGAGTAAATCTGAACGATAAATATTTTCGAAAATATATCCCAAAAATGCCCAAAAAAGTGAATTAGTGAAATATGCTGTTTTTAAGATACATTTGAAAAAAGAAGCCACTCACTCACTGTTTGTTATCATATTGTGAATACGAACACGTCCGGTATTCGTTTGACGTTCGTAAGCAGACGAATGCTGGAAACTTCAACGCCAGATGTCTCAGGACCGCGCAGAAGAGGAAATAAGATCGTTCACGACTTTAGGGCACTCACGACTTTAGGGCCTCTGACGGTAGTGCGAGGGCACTGGTCGGATGCAGAGGTCCCTGATTTAATGAACCAGTTTCATCCACGAAGTAATGGGTCCACTATTCAGTGATTGCTTGGTTCTCTAAATCAGGGACCGCTGTATCCGACAAGTGCCAGGGCGAGTACGTAGGGGTAGGGGAAAGTTTGGGTAAATTCTGACGAAACCACCTAGCTCGACTTGCTTACCTGCTACTGAAGGTTAATGTGGAAGCTAATAACGTTTGATGAGTCCTGGATATTCACAAATCAGCCTTTGAGATTTTTCGTTACTAATTCAGTTTCAATGCCATCGAATTTTAAGAATAAAAATGATGGTTGAAATCTGGGAAATTCGGACACAGGTGGGTTAAGTTGGACAGAATGTCGGGGAAATTTGGATCAGCAAATTCTGAATGGGTAAAACTCAAATAAAATATGTAATTGTACTTTATGATTTCAAAACATGAATTTAGGTATTTAGCACTGTTGTGAATTGACCTCTAAGCACAGAAGGTCATCCATGAGTA
Organism: Phoronis australis; assembly: GCA_002633005.1. Classification (NCBI taxonomy): domain Eukaryota; kingdom Metazoa; phylum Phoronida; family Phoronidae; genus Phoronis; species Phoronis australis. The sequence continues at coordinate 889,839 of NMRA01000053.1, forward strand.
CGAAATTCTCTCAAAGAAGCATCAAGAAAAGCGCCTAGTAGCCTGAAAAGCATAGTGTCCGAATTTTTCTGCAGCACAAAAAAGTTGGAGGGGAAATTTGGACGCACCTTTTTTGATTTAATCATGTTTTTTGTATGTTTTTATATTGCAATTAACATTTAAAACAGCATAGTGATGGATTGAGCGTCGAGTAAATTTACATGACAAGGGACCAAGTGACCTAAATATAGCTTACAAAAGAGAGTGTACCTATCACAGACTTTCATAATCACTATGCAAAGCAAACTGCAGAGCAATGTAAGGTGTAGACAGTGACCATTGACTTATTGAACTACATACGGTGTAGCTTTTTGGGGAATTATGCCTCACAATGCCTAAAACATCAAAGTCACATTGTTATAAATCCCTTGTCTGCATAGAGGGATACCTTAGGAGGCTGTCCATGTCTTTAATTCCGCCCATCTTGAAGAAATATTCCCGTTTTCAAACTTTTTCTTCGAGCAGTCCTTCAATCAGTTCCTAAAATCGGAAACTACTTTTTTCACAGTGTGCATCAGGTGGTATGACGTAATATCCCCTGGTGTGCGCAGTGTAAAATTGGAAATAATAACAAGAGTATTTGTTGGAGTTGGAAGGAAATAAGACATTGACGCCTCCTAAGGTATCCCTTTTTGCGCAGAAGGTATTTATAACAACGCGTCAAAAACTTCCGGCGTATGAGACAGCTGACCATCACCATATGCGGTAAAAAAAAAATTTTTTTATGATTGTTGAGAAAGTTCCTCAAGTTGTTTACCGTTATTTCCCGTAGAACTTTGAATCATGAAGTGTATGCAACCACACATTCGTGACTTGTATATAAACTGTTCACTTGTCTAATAAAGACAGTCCTCATTTTGTAACTGCTGTTACTAGAGTAGTTGAGCGTTTTACTTTCTACAGTTAGTTACAGAATACTGCCATCTCGCTGATTGACCGAGACACATTGCACAACACAACGCAGCTGCTACGCTCACTCTAATCCTCAATTTATACTACTCTTGAACACATAAATTAAAAGCCTCGTCATCTAATTTATATTTTGCATGTGAGAGAATAATGCAAATTTCGAAAATCACTTCCGCCTTAGGCAACACGTAGCCCCTCGGCTAGCTATGCACGGGCTACAGTACTCCACATCATTTTCTGTTTTAATGTCGTCTATTTTGATGTGGTAGTAGCCGAAATTCGGTCACCGAATAAGTGGCTTTCACCTCATCAAAAAAGCACAGTTGTCTCTTATAAAACGCTTACTTTCTTCAGTGATCCTTACTTGTTCAGTGAAGTATGTCTGAATTCATATGACTGGTGAAAAATTCCAACTCTACTGTTTTGGTTCCACGTTAACTTTTGTTACCCCGTGTGATGAGCACAGAGTGTTTTAATTGATGTCAAAGAAGTTACGTAACAACAAGCGCAACACTGAGCGAAGCGCATTACAATTGCAAAAAATAGCATGGCAAGATCTCAGAAGGAATTTGTGTCCCTTGGAGTTATTGTATGTCAACGGGCATGATTTTGCAAAACTGCAAAATGATGATTTGCTAAATTTTGGCAAACTACCTACATTGTCGAGCGTCTATGTAAATATCGTTTTGCAGACAGGTTGTGCTTCAAGTTTTCGTTGTTCAATTTTTTGCAATTTAAAATTTGAATTGGTCGTTGCATTATAGCCTTATACCATTCAATGAACGTTGGTTCACACAAACCATTTTGAAGAGGGTCTTTTCTATACTCTACTGATATACAGTTTATTAAAAACTAACAAAATACTCATGTCAGATTTTTCAGGTCCATTTCAATTTTTATTTCTTACACAAGTAACAACTAATAAAAATTTTGTCCAAGACGGCTCACACATCAACTCCATATTTATCTTCTCACCCCTTGTACCTTTGGCATTGGCAATGCAAACTGTTGATGTATGTCAGGAACATGCCCCATTAAAATCCTTGGATTGTGTTTACTATAGAAATTGGTGTACTAGGGAACAAAGTATAAAGTCTGGTGGGTTATATTTTCCAGTTTTGGAAATATCTATCTGTAGTATTGTATTGGCTCAGCGGGAATTAGTCTACATAGATCAAGGAACGAGTATCGCAGAATTTTATCCGACACCTAGGTCCATTCCCTGTATATTGTAATTTTCAGAAAATGGACAGTGAAGTGAAGTCTAAGCTGTTTTGTGGTGGCCTCAACTATGAAACAACAAACGATTCACTGCAAACCTACTTCAGTCAGTACGGATCACTGTCTGACGTTGTTGTCATGCGTGACAGTGCCTCACAAAGATCACGAGGCTTTGGATTTGTCACGTTCGAGACCATGGATGAAGTAGATGAAGTGCAGAAAACCCGACCTCACACGATAGATGGGAAAGAAATAGACACAAAAAGAGTTGTTCCTAAAAGTGTAAGTTAGCACACAACAAAATGTGTACAAGGTTCAGGTTATGGAAAATTTGGTGAAGATTAACTTGGCTGTAGCCTATTTGTTATTGATTTATGACATCTAAGTTCGCCATACGAATGTTATGATGTTGTTCATCATCGCCACCAACATCATCATATTCGTCATCTTCGTCATCATCTTTGACGTCGTCTTTTCTTCATTTAATTTCGCCAAGTGTCGCTCAATTTTGTAGCCTATTTCTTAGTGATTTCTGACTTATACGTTCGTCATATGAATGATATCATAACTTGCATTGTCCATCATCGCCACCATCGTTGTCATAGCTGTCATCTTCGTCATCTCTGTCGTCGTCTTTTCTGGTCATCTCTAACATGATTTTTTTGGTTAATTTCGCCAACTTTCACTCCTCATAGCGCTTTTATTTTTGTCATGGGTCATTTCAAGCCATGAAACAAAACAGTGAATCGAAAGCTTATTGGGTTTAATACGCAAACGACATTAACAACAATGAGACGGGACCAGAAGGGCTCCAACTAAACACAGTTGTATGAACAACACTAACAATACAATGGCTCTGGAAACGACATGTAGTCCCATTCACTTATCTGAAATGGTGCTTGCTGATACGGTAAGTGGACGGCCATTCAAGTTTCGTAAAGGTCCGTGGTATGACATTTTGCAGCACGCTAATACTATGAAAACATTGGACTCTGGCCTTTATCCAGGATTTTGAAAATAGGGTGTCCAAAATGGGGTTCCCAATATTCCAGGGCGTTCATGATTCTGACGCGTAACCCCCCCCTCCCCCCCACCCCCAACAATACCCCAAACACACTGATTTTTTTACAAAAAAATGCATAGATCAAGGTTTTTACATCTTAGTTTATAAAACAGCTTTCTATAGTGAGCATTTTTACTAAAAAAACTGTAGACCAAGACTTTTACAATGCTGTCAATCAAGTGTCAAAATAGCAACAATATATATACATTGTATATTTCTTTCTGCTTTGAAAAAAGAGCCCCCACTGTGAGCCTTCAGAGGCTTCCTAGTATTCATTAGAATGTGCGAGTCCAAACTTGAAAGGTTCCTATTGACAGAGGGCGTCCAAATGATACATTGAGTGTCCTTGCCAGGACCTACACTGCATAAAGGCCTGATTGGACTTTTTAACAACGTTCTCGCGAAATCACCCTTTCAGAGTCGAATTCCTGTTTCTGTTTGAGCCGTGAGAAACTTTGTGGTTGTCGGGTCCCGCTGTTTGACCAAACTTACAAATTCCGTCTGTGCTGGAATGAACAACCCGCGAGCTTGCCCAGTTTAGCTTAAACTTGGACGTAAGCGTCCACTGCTTGGGTAATCGGCCACCACCGACTTTTTGCCAATTTTTGGGTTTAAGGGCCCACTGTCTGGGTAATCGCCTACCCTGTCTCAGGATTTCCCAATTTAAATGCCCAGGGCGTTAACCTGCGAGTTTTTCATTTTTAATAAACAAGTATCATGTTTGTTGTGATATGCGTGTGCTGCATACTGCCTAAATTTTCGAAGTGGCTGAAGCTAAGCGCTTGGAATTTCCTCTTTTAATCGGATTTCTTCTTTTTTGGTTTTAATTTCCTCTTATTTGATTTCCAATTTTGTCTCTTTATCACTAGTTTGACTTTATTTATGCAAAAAGGTTTATTTCACTTAACTTTTACAAAAAAATGTATGTCTATCACTTTTGCCTATTATGCGCCCACATATTTATATGTGGACGCATTATGCCGTCATCTCCGTCCGTGCGGGCGGCGTCCGTCCGGCGTCCGCTGCTTTATCTCCAAAACCCTTTGACATACGTTCATGAAATTTGGCACATGTGTTCCATTCATGAATGGGACAGCATGTGCGAACTTTCGGACATATCCGACCACCCTTGTGCCCCCTAGTGGCAATTTTAGTTTTTTTACGTTTACCTCTGTGTCTTTACAAGTCCTTAACAGATTTTCATAAAATTTGGTATGTAGGCACCTATTAGTGCGATGACGCTATCCTCCCGTTTTCGGATAGATTCCACCTAGTTTGCAACACCCATTGGCCATTTTTACTGTTTTTGAGTCTGTTTTTTGGCGTCCACCCCTCTATCAACCAAACCGCTATAAGTATGATTGTGAAAATTGGCATGTATGTTCTTACTTTGAAGAGGACGGTTGATGCTGAATTTTCCATGACTTTGATTACTGTGGCGTCTCCTAGTGGCATTTTTTTGCGCCCATGGCTGTATCTCCCAAACCGTTTGCAGGATCTTTACTAAATTTAGCAAGTGCATTTATGTGATGTTGACAACGGACGACGACGACTTTAGGATGATTCTGACTACCGGTATGCCTCTAGTGGCAATTTTAGTATTTTACATTGACCTCTGTATTTTCATAGGTCTTCAAGTGTATACTTTGTGTTACTTCGTGACTACGAAGGAAAAGTTCCAAGTAGAAATTTGTTTCTGGCATTCTAATGCTGTGCTAATCTCGTATGTTGGTAAATTTGTTTTTAATTCTATGTTTCTGTGAAGCTTAAACAACTGGTGTATAGGATGTGCTTGTATTATGAAGATCACTCACATTTTGCCCCTAGCCTATTGAGGAGACAATGACCATGCCTTTCCATTTCGCAAAGTACAACATACTACATATATGCCTTCTACTGGCCACTTTATGGTACCAATAAACAACCCTAGAAGGATACCGTATGCGGTGCAATTGTGGGCGCATTTCAATGCTCTGGGTTGCTCTTGTTTATTTGTGGAACGATTCATCAGTTGGATAAATTTCCTCTTTTTGTCATTCGTCTCTCCCTGTTGTTAATACTGTATGAATTTTTTATGTGTCTACATGTTTATATGTGGACGCATTATGCCGTCAGGCGTCCGCTGCTCTATCTCCAAAACCCTTTGACATATGTTCAAGAAATTTTGCACATATGTTCCTATCATGGATGGGACGGCATGAGCGAATTTTCGGACAGATCTAACTACCGGTGTGCCCCCTATTGCAAGGCTTGGAATTTTCCGCGGAAACGTGGATTTCCGCTTTTTTCAAATGTTCTGTCCGCGGATTTGATATAAAATTTCCGCGGCAAATTTCTTTCTTACCTCCACGTTGCCGACGACTTTCTCCTCGAAAAGCGGAAGTAGCTCTTTATGTCTTTTTGTTTCGGAGGAACGTAAATTGTCAACATTGCCGGGGCATCTGGGATAGCGTGGTGGATTTCCTCAATGGTGGCTCGTGTGATTGTAAACCGCGGTGTGACAAATACTACGACTCTGCAGCCAAAAATGTTTGGAGGTGGGAGTGGCGGACGAGCTAAGACAGAAGCAGACGCACGCTTCCGCAGGTGGTACCGTTTCTTCTTTTTTTTAGTCCTCTCGATTTTTGTCGGCAAAAGGTCCACACCGACTTTTTCAAGGCTGGCTGCGCGCATGTTTCGGGCCGTAAAAATTTCCGCGTTTTTCGCCATTGGTCATTCCAAGCCCTGTTTCATGAAATTTGAAATATAGGCACCTATTAGTGGGATGAAGCTATCCTCCCATTTTTACTGTTTTTTACGTCCACCCCTCTATCAACCAAAGGTTGATTGTGAAAATGGACATTTATGTTCTTACTACGAAGCTGACGATGATTTATCAATGACTTCAACTACGGTGGCGCCTCCTAGTGGCAGTTATGTTTTTTGTGCCCATGGCTGTATCTCCTAAACCGCATCTTTGCTAAATTTAGCAAGTGTATTTATATGATGTTAACAACGGATGACAACTTTGACTACCAGTGTGCCCCCTAGTGGCAGTTTTCATTTTTTAGCCTGTATCTTGAAAGGCCCTCAACGGATTATCAGAAAGTTTGGAATATAGGCATTTATTAGTGAGATGATGCCATCCTCTTGCTTTCAGATGGAATCGAGGAACTTTTGCGCCACCTAGTGGCCATTTTTCCTGTTTTTGAGTCTTGTTCTTTGGTGTCCACCCCTCTATGAAGAGGACAGTTGACAATAACGCATTCGACTACTGTAGCGTCTCCCAGTGGTAGTTTTGTTGTGCACCCTTAGCTGCATCTCCTGAACTCGCTGCAGGATCTTTATTAAATTTAGTAATTATGAAGCTAACAACAGATGGCTTCGTCTTTCAGGCGGATCCAATGAAGGCTGTGTCCCAAAGTGGCAATTTCATTATGTTTTTGTTTTCCTTTGGTTCTCTGAAGTTCCTTGACAGACTTTTATGAAATTTGGTAAATAGCTCTCTATTAAAGAAGCGATGGCATGTACCCATTTTCAGATGGATTGGATGTTTTTTCTCCCTCTCTTGGCTATTTTTATGAAACAAATAAACAATCCTAGAAGCACTCAGTTTGCAGTGCATTCGTGGGCACATTTCAACACTCCGCGTTGCTCTTGTTTAGTGTGGAGAACACTGGGTTGAGCAAAATACTGTCAACATGTGGTTTAGTTTTTAAGACCAGCATTAAGTTGAATTGACAATTGAAGTTTTCCCTGTTACTTGTTTTTGTGGTAATTGCCCATTGCATTTGCATTTAGATTGCAAAGTATGGTTGCGGATGTTGAGTTCAGACTGAAATTAAGACTGAGTTAGACCGAAGGCGAAGTTTCAGAAAAGACCATTTCGGTCTTATCTAAGTCATTTTTTTACATAAGTGAGCATACAAAATATGCTCTTGTGAATTTAGAAATCTATGTGAGACGGTGTGTGAAATGCAATTATTTCTGTTGCCTCTATCTGCCAAACCGTTCAAAGGATCATGAAAATTTGCAGATGTGTTCCTGAGGAGGACACGACTGGCGTTGACTTGCAGATGGTCTGACTTATGTTAGTGTTTTTTTTACGTCTATGGCCAAATCTCCTTAAACCCTATGAGAGAGTTTAGTGCTATTTCTGTCTCAGCTCAGACAGGAAATTTTTCATGAAACGGGCCCCTGTATGTTATTGATTTGTGCAGGAATCGAACAAGCCAGAGGCACACGTAACAGTGAACAAGATGTTTGTGGGTGGCATTAAGGAACATCACACTGAAGAAGGTCTGCGCAACCTGTTCAATTACGGCAACATCGAGAAGGTAGAAATCATCAAGGACAAGACTACTGATAAGCCTCGTGGCTTTGCCTTTATTACCTTCGACGACCATGACCCAGTCGACAGATACTACTGTAAGCATTGTCAATGTGACTTCTTTATTTATTAGTGTCAAATTTTTTTTGAGGATAGCTCAAACATTGTTTTTGTGCGCCCACATATTTATACGTGGGAGATCTTTTGGTGTCGATTGCATTATAACATTGCTTTAATAAAATGTTATAATTGTTCATCTGGCTCTTTTACAGTGATCCACAACTTTGAGCTTGGTGGCAGCTCACTGGAGGTAAAGAAAGCTCTGAGCAAACAAGAGTTGGCGAAGGCAAAGGAGGAACATGAACGGAAGATGATGAGGACTGGTGGCCAGGGTGGACGTGGTGGCGGCTTCATGGGTGAGTTGGCCCAGGGTGGTTCAGTGTCAGACCAAATGGTCCCAGCTGTTTACTATTTGTATGCCCACATGTTTACGTGTGGGTGCATGTGGCCATCGTCTGTCTAGGTGTCCGATGTCCGCAGGTGTATCACATTGAGATTTGGTAGATGTGTTCCTATTAAGCTGATGACAGACGACGACAGGTTTCAGACTGGTCCTGACCTCTAGGGCCAAATTTTATTTTATTTTATTTTATTTTTTGTACCTGAGGTTCCTTGATGGATTCTCATGAAATTTAGCATATATGTTTTCATTAAAAGGGCACTGTAGTAAAAGTAAAGCAGCAGTTAACCGGTTCTAACATACAAATAACAGACCTGTGTACCATACGCAAAAAAAAATGTGGATTCGTACGGAAATCAAGCCTCCAGTACGCAATTATTCTCCTCTTTTCGTATGGAATCGAGGTATTTTGCGCCACCTAATGGCCATTTTGCTGTTTTCGAGTGTTTTTTTGGCATCCATCCCTCTATCAACCAAACCATTTTAAGGTTTTATTTTGAAAATTGGCTTTCTCGGTGTGAAGAGGACAGTTGACGATGATGACTTCGACTGCTGTGGCACCTCATAGTTGTAGTTTTGTTTTGTTTTGTTTTGTTTTGTTTTGCATCCTTAACTAATCTCCTAAACCCATTGCAAGATCTTTATTATTAAATTTAGAAAGTGTATTTATATGAAGCTAAAAGCAGTTACAAGCGGATCCAATGATTGCTCTGCCCCCTAGTGGCAATTTCATTTTTTTCTATTTTCTTTTGTTTCTCTGAAGTTCCTTGACAGATTTTTATGAAATTTGGTAAAAATCTTTCTATTAAAGAAGCGGTGGTATGTTCCCGTTTTCGGATGGAGTGGACTACAAATAACGAACCCTAGAAGCACCCCGTTTGTGGTACATTCATCAGCGCATTTCAACGCCCCGCGTTGCTCTTGTTCTAGCTTTTTGACATTGGCTTGGATCGAAATTCTCACGCTTTATCAACCGCAACCACCAACTTTTGTCGCGGATCTTTTCTTCGTGGTGGGAAATGTACGTAATATATTCTAGTTCATCCATTAATACTTCAAAAGGTTTGCTTTTTTGTTCGTAAGACATTAGTACATCCCTCCACACAGCAGTGGAAATTTGCCAGCTTTTTAGTAACAGGACGGTGTTAAAACGCTTTTCATACACTTTTGGCACCTGATAGTGATCATTTTTTACTTTTGCAACCGTGGTAGTAGCTTCTTGGCAGGTGTCATGCTGTAGGTGTGACAATGGCTGCTCATGAGTTTTTGAATGGCTCTGACTACCGCTTTGCCCCCTAGTGGCAATTCTATTTCGTACCATTGCCTGTATATCTGTTTTCCTTGATATTTTTTCATGAAATTTGGCAAACAAGTTTTTATTGTGGAAATTACTGCATACTAGCAGCTTTCCGATTTGTGCCATCCCATGGTTATTTTCATGACGGTGTTCTCCACAATACCAACTCCAAACTCTACGCAAATTTCTAGAGTTCAATATCAGTAGTAAACACTATCTTTTCTCTAGTCTATAGCCTTAACATCCCCACTGGAGGTATTAATATATGTTTCAAATACACTGAACTGGTCAGGTCTGACCTACTTTTTGATACTGTGTAGGGCCTACGCGTGAATACCGTGAAAAGTACTCTTAAGTGCCCATTCCGCTGACGACTCTCACGAATAAAAAAAAACCTTGTTGTTAGAAGCACATGGCCAGGAAGCACACGCTACATACCTTCGCAGACAATAGTCTTCGGGAACTATACATTAAACTATATGGGTAGTATATCAGCAAGAAATAAACACTGGCACTAATTTCAGAAAGTTTCTAATGCCGTTACTTTTAAAAGGGATTGCTTTATTAATCACTTGTTTAATGTATTCATAATTGGTGTTTTTAAAGTAAAATACCTGATAAAATGCCCCACTGATAGTGGACACCTCCGCCCCTGAATCTCACGGAAAATAACTCTGTCACTCGTCCAGTCACCCACCGACACAATGTCATTTGGCCAAGACATTTCTTGCACGTTTTAACAGTTGGTGTGATCAGCAATAGCTCACTTGCGGGTTTCTCGGTAGTCAATGTGACGTCACCGGAAGAGGGGCAAAACCCTCCATATTGGTCTTGTTTTGCCCCGAGTCTTTGCTACACATGCTAAGTCTTACTAGAGTTCTTATGGTGAATTTTACGCTTAAAACGTTAACACAACTTAAGAGATGGTGGATGGATCGTGGAATAATTGTGGATGGACGAAAAAAATGTGAACTTGTCATGTTGTGCGAAGCTGTGAACGGACTGAAATTGGAACTGAACTCAGTCTAGGCCTGAATGCCGCAGGCATACACGGGCGATAGTATATCCCCAAAAAGTTACTCATTTCAAAATACAGCTAATAAAATCAAATGAAACCTGCATATTTGCACATGGAGTTATTATTAACACATACCCTGACTCTGGATACATTTATTCTACAAATAACTTGAACATATCCATGAAGACTTCGCAGTTTGATCGCTCGAGTTTCTCTTACCGAGCGCCATTTTGAGGAAGTTACGTGAAATCACGCCTGTTGACGAACAAAAAGTCCAAGGGACACAAATCTTACAAATTTCACGTGATATTTTTCATGCTATTTTGCAAGTGTCACGCGCCAGGTCTCGCGCTGAGCTCAGTCTCGCGCTAGCTGTTGCCTCATACTCACCTGACTCAGTTGAAACACTTTGTGGTTATCGCGCGCGCGGTCAAAGTTAACAGCAACCACAAAGTGGAGTTGGAATTCTTCGCCAAATTCACCTGAATTCCCGTAGCTATGCTTCATCGAAGATATGTTTAGAAGCAGAAAGGGTCACTGAAGAAAGTAAGCGCCTTTTAGGTGATCATTTTAGGCGTAGAAAGTATTTTTGACGAGGTGAAAACTTAATCAATGAGCGGATTTTGCCTACCGCCCGTTCAAATACACGTGATGAAATTAGTGCAGAACGCTGTAGAACATATTGTTGTGCGAATCTTAATTTCATTTGGCATAACAGCAATGCTTGTTTGGCATTTTTCGAACTAAATGGCTAAAAACTTGAAGAAAATAACAGAATACACTCTGCTACCGTATTGGGCAAATGGCCAAACGACAAGCTTTTGCCCCACTTCCCGTGACGTCACAGTTGTCTCACATATTCTCGCGTTATTGTTATAAACTCGCAAAAGGACTATTGCTAACTAGTGTTATGGCCCCGGCCTTAGGCCCAAACAAGCCTGATGTACCGCAAAAGGCATCAGGCCACCCGCACCTTTTTTAAGTGCTAAATGGAACGCGTTCTCGTGATACTGCTTGTGTTATTTCTTTAGTTACTATGCACACCTAAATCGCTAGGCCTACAATGCATTTACTCCGGCAAATGAACGCTGATGACACGCACGCGCTCGCCCACTCAAAATAAAGGTCATGTGACTACGACGTGTGTTTTAGAGATTTTTGTCGTGTTGCTGGGTACGATATTGCCCAAATTTGAACCTATATCGTTCTTAATACTGACACCACAGGAACTTAGAATCTTAGGGATGCTATTTTGAAAACTTAAGTGAGGATTTCGGGTAATTTGTTCAGTCGAAACTGTATTTTTATTCAAGCTGCCCCATCGTCAATCGCGAGGCATCAGTGCATTGGCGAGTTTTTGCCCTAGGATTTCAGTACAATTTTCTGTAAAATGATTGTAATTTAACTAAGAAATATGATAGCAATGCCCCATCGTTAGTCTACAGATACATCACGCACCATAAATTTGATGAATCCTAGCTTCTGGTTTCAACCGCCTTGGGTTACAATATTCAATAGCCACCTCCTCCTGAAACGAATTTCACTAAGCGCCCGGGGCGCCTTATTACAGCGAATACGGTACTGTTAACTGCCTCTTAGTAAAGTGAACTATGTTTACTGTTGGTAAAATCAGGCTCTGATTAGATGCTGTGTGCTGAAGTACCAAGCCAGCCAAAATTTTAAACCTGGCACGGCAATTTTTAAACTTGACGTGCATTCCCCAAACTCGACAGCAAAATCCAAACTCGTTAACGCGTCTAGTCAAAAGAGATCATGGATAACACTGCATGATGCCAAATACACATCGCTAGATGCGCACCGTTTGCTTTACAACACTCTGTGGTGCTCTTCATTAATGGAGTTGGGATTTGTGCTTGGAATTCCAGTCACAGCACTATATGTGAACCTGATGGATAGTGCATTATTGTCTGCCCCCAAATATGACTGAATACATATGACTTGGTCAACATGCTCTTGGCAGCATTTAATTGGCGATAACTACTCTAACATCAGGAATATACTTTAGAGCGTTGATGTTTTTTGATGAAGTTTCCAAAGTTAAACTATTACCACTTCACCGTTGTCCGTGTTGTGCAAGGTTCATTACACTGTAGATCTTATACATGTCACACAGATAAACAGTTGTTTCTAGACTAGTTAATTAGTCTTCTGTGTGAAACTTGACCTGTTTTCTTGTGTCCGTAGGAGGTCGAGGAGGAGGACGAGGTGGTCGCGGTGGCGGTGGCCGTGGTGATTTTTACAATAACCAGTATAACGGTGGTGGTGGTGGTGGCGGCGGAGGTGGCTTTGGTAAGTACTGATGATTAGGTAACAGGCGGTGATTGTTTTTCTTTCCATTTTTTGGGCAGAACATCTGGATTCCCCAGATTTGAGCATTCCTTTTGTTCATTCTTTCCAAACATGCAGGACTTCCCCTAACATCGCCTAGGTAATCTAGGTTTTCTTTTATTACTGTGATAATAGGAAATGCTTATTATAATGTTTGATGTTAAGCTAAAAAGCCAGTAGATAGTGTCTGGTCTGTGTGATTTTGTTAATGTTCTGGTTGTCATCATTCATAATGAAACTTGTTAGGCTTTAGATGACTTGTCGCGATTGAGCTCATGGTAAAATCTATCGCATTGCTCAAGAATTAGGTTAGCTATCATTAAAACGTGCTAAATTTAAAGCTTTGTACATGAATCAAACGGGGGTATGTTCATTATGACAAGTTAGAGCATGACTCTCCTTTAAGTACCTTAAAGCACGACCTAATTTTCTATATACACCCAGCTTTAGATGCCTTTTGCTGAGAATTGAAGACTCGTTCTGCTGTTGTGTTAACTATGAAAAACTGTGATGCTTTATTGCTAGGTATGCTTCTAATCACTAGTGTACAGAGACATTGGAGAGGATAGTGTATTTTAGGGGATGCAGTTTGGTATTATATATTCTCTACTGAAAAAAACAAACTGAACAGTCAGTCTATAGTGTAGTTTAAATTGTTGCTAAATTTAGATAAAGCCATAGTCTTTCAGGCTTTGTGGACTCTGTCCGCGTTCCTTGTGGGTTTTTGTCTTCTCAGCTGACGGGTGGCATTATCAAATGTGCTGGCGGAAAGGGCAGCCGAGGTTGCCCCTTCGGTGGTAGAGGGGGTTGTTGGGGTTTCAACAACAACAGCCATATGGGAAGCAACATGGACCCTCCAGTGGGTGGATTTGGCAATGGGGGTGGACCCCCAACTTTAACCACAGTCCTGGAAATTCCAAGTCACGGTCAAATTTCAACTGTGGTTCTAATCAAAACTTTGGTGGTCCTCACAATCTGGCCTCACAGTGGGGAATCGAATGGACAAATGTAGGTTTCAGTCTAAGGAATGATTGCTTGCATAATTATTTTGAGTCACTTTCAAATAGTGCAGACTAGTACCAGGTAATGTTGGGTTATTACCTAAAAATCTTAGGGATAAGGTGTTCACAAGATCCATTGATTCCCACTTTGATAGTTTGTATGTGCTTAAGACTTGAACTCTGAGGTAATCATAACATTTGCATGTTATCAAGTAAAGTTTTGCTTTTGAAGTGAAAATGTGAATGTACATTAGTAGGATTTTAGTCCAGTAGAAAATATGACCAAATGGTGCCTCTTTGGATGATTATAGTTTATTTATGTGTCTTCAGACATTAACTCCTACTACAGAGTTTTCATTAAAAACTAGACTGATTGCTTGATGAGTGGTCAGGGTTTTGGTTGGCAGAGAACATGGACTGTGTATTTATGGTCCTTTTTCAAGTGTGTAGTGTCCCAGTGCAGTATAAATACCATGTCTGTCTTGCAGGCAGCTACAACCAAGGAGGAGGCTACAACCAGGGTGGTGGCTACAACCAGGGTGGTGGCTACAACCAGGGCGGTGGTTATAACCAGGGCGGTGGTTATAACCAAGGCGGCGGTTATAACTCAGGCGGTGGCTACTCTGGTGGTGGTGGTGATGGCTACAGTGGTGGATATGGGCAGGGCAGCTACAACCAGGGTAAGTGCCTGTTGCCCACTGCTATAATGTTATGTTAGATTATTAAAGGAATTGTCATGATGTGTTAATTATTCACAAAAACGCTTCAATACTCAAGTATCACATTCATTAGCAAAGCCTCTCCTATTAATGGTTCTTCACAACAAGTCACATGTCATTTTACCGTGTGAGCAGCTCCACCTGTTAGTGTTAAAGCCCTTAGTCATGTGGGTAGCTTTTGCATATTTGTTTATTTATTTATTTATTTAGAACCAAGTCCTTCGATAAAAACAACACGGTCACAAAAATTGCATTTTATTAATACTGGAATGCTCAAATATTGGCTATTTGATTTTTCCCAACATGTTCTGTTGTTACTGTACAAGTTGGTCTGGGAAGTAGTTTTACATATGGAACCTATTTTAGTTGCAGTCAGTTTGTTTTTAGCCTCTTTCGAATTTCAGTCCCAAGTGCTCCAGGCATTTCACGGTGACACTCGTGTGTCTCAATGTTCGCTCTTCTTATTGTAGGTGGTGGCCAGTGGCAGAATGATGGCTTTGGCAGCTATAACCAGCAGGGTTACAGTGGAGGTCCGATGAAACAACAGAACTACGGTAAGGATACCTGATAAGTACACCTCTCAGTGTTCTCCACAATACTAATTCCAAACTCGACGCAAATTTCTAGAGTTCAGTATCAGTCCTAGCGGTGATGTTAAAACATCTCCGTTGGAGGTATTTATATATGTTTCAAAAATGTACATTGAACTAGTCAGGTGTGACCTGTTTAAAACTTTGTAGGGCCTACATGTGAAAACCGCTGATGACTGTCTCACTAATAAAAAACTTGTTAAAAGCACGTGGCCAGGAAGCGCGCGCTACATACCTGTCACTTGACTTCGCAGACATTAGTCTCCGGGAACTATCAATGAAACTACGCCGGGTTGCCATATCAGCAATAAATAAATATGTGGCACTATTTTCAGAAAGTTTCTAATGCCCTAGAGAGATTGCCTTATTAATCACTTTTTCAATGTATTCATAACTGGTGTTTTTAAACTAAACTACCTGATAAAATGCCCCTCTGATATTGGACACCTCCGCCTTCGAATCTCCCGGAAAATAACTCCAGACTGTCACACATCCAGTCACCCGGTGACTCCACGACATTCGGCCTTAGGCCCTACCGAGACAATTCTTGCACGTTTTAATAGTAGATGTGATCAGCAAGTGCTAAATAAAACGCGTTCTCGTGATACTGCTTGTGTTATTTCTTTAGTTACAATGCACACCTCTGGCAAATGAACGCTGATGACTTGCACGCGCTCGCTCACTCACACATGCAGACGATCTTCACAACAAAGGTCACGTGACTACGACATGTGTTTGTCCAGAGATAATCTTGCGCAGATTTAACCAGATTTAGCCTATCATGTTCATAAAACCGACTCCACAGGAACTTAAAATCTTAGGGACGGTATTTGGAAAACTTAAGTGAGGATTTCAGGTAATTTGTTGAGCCGAAACTATATTTCTATTCAAGCAGCCCTGTCGACGATCGCTAGGCAGCGGCGCAAAAAGTCGGCGAGTTTTCGCTCGGGGATTTCAGCACAATTTTCTGTAGAATGATTGTAATTTAACAATGACTAAGTTTGATAGCAATGCGCCACAGTTTTGTTGTTTTATTGAAAGCCTGTCACAAGCTACCGATACATCACATAGCGTAAATTTGATGAATCCTGGCTTCCGATTTCACCCGTTGCGGAGACCGGGTATTAACCGCCTTTAGTTAAAATAAGCGCCCCCGCCCCGGGCGCCTTAATCCGGTGAATACGGTGCTGTTTGACTGCCTCTGATTAGATGCTGAGGGCTGCAGTACTAAGTCGGCCAAGGTTTCAAACCTGGCACTGCAATTTTTAAACTTAACACGCTTTCCCCAAACTCTACGCGGCAAAATCCAAACTGGTTACCGCTAATTGTCTAGTTTTCAATGTTATATGATAAATAAAAATCGTCTTCTCAGTGCCTCGTTCACTCCGGTGGTGTTTGCTGAAAAGTTGTTAACTTAGTGTTTAATAGTGCGGTGTTGATCTGTGTTCAAGAACTAACTTGATGCATTTCAGGTGGTGGTGGTGGCGGCGGCGGCTATGGAGGAGGCTACAACAGGCGGTAGACCTTTGGTTTCCACTCCATATTACAGTCCCTGTTTTGGTAAGTTTAAGCTTATTTTGATCACAAAATTTTCATCCTACACCATAAGCAGCTGTTCGTTTAAAGACTGTCGCAGCTAAAGTGAATTGCCAGTGTTTAATGTAAAATTTTAACTCCATATTTTAAAATTCTGTTGAGTTATTCAATACTGAATTGCATATATGCTATGAAATGCATTTAGCTGTTGTGTATACCATGAGATTAATTGATTTTTTTATTTTATTACACATCTAGGTAAACACTTATAGTTATAAGTTAAGAGCAGTGAGGCGAATTTATAGCTATGAGTCGGGGAGTACCACAGTCTGTACTTAGCCACAGCCAGTTTCAAACGTTACCCAGCAAGCAATAGTGACTATGGAATACGTCTAGAAATAGGAAGCTGGCAGAGGACATAGCATTAGACCGAGGTTATGAAAGAGGCCGTCCTAGATTTATGTTAGATGTGATTACCCGTCACTATCTGGCTAATCATCGTGGTAGTGTTTTTGAAACAGTGACCGTAATACAGTGAGTTAAGAGACTATGCTGATTCTCGGCGATACCCATCATCCAATCAGAAGTTACTTCGGTTTTAGTGAGAATAGTCGTAATTTTATCTTTGTATTTGTGTTGCTCTTTTCCTATCGAAGAGTCCTGAATTTTTATTATATTTTCTTGTACGTAAATAAAGTGAATTGTCTTGGTACTGACTGCCTAGTTCTATTGTTTCTGATTATTCAGTTGACTATTACTTGACTAACCTTTTTGCTTATTCTCAGTTACATTTACTCTAATGTATTGGACTTGAAAAATGAAATATCTACTCATTTTTATTGCCACGTTACTGACAAATCTGATTTGACCATGAGAAAGGAGAGCAATTACTCTTCTTGATTTTGCATTGATACCAATTTTCACGTGCTTGGATTGGCACCGACTTCACGTCAGAAACCCTGAGTTTTTGCAAATTATGGTGCCTACTGATCATTTGATCTTTGCCACCATTGCTTCTGAAATGAATACTGCACACTGATTAGTTATTAAACTGTGATGGTTTTTATTGTGGCGGAACGTGTTTGAACACTCGCCTGTAGCTAAGCGGAAGTGGCGGGCCTTAGGCCAGTTGAGTTATCTTTCTAGGAGTTGATATATGAAGCCATTCCTTAAGTACATGACACTAGCCCAGAGTTCAGGTAAATATCGTATTCCTTGATGGTATTATATTCCACTTTGTTTATGTGTGTATTATCTTATCTAAAAGTGTAAAAGTAATGAAAGGTTACTACTAATTAGTCCATTCAGAGTTGTTGCTTAAATACTGATGTCATCAATGTTTCATCCATTTCTGTCCAGATATTAATATCAAATGTGACCATTCTGAACGCATACGTTGGGGCTTTGGGTTTTGTGTCGACTGGTTTTCACCCATTCCCTGTCCATATGCAGAAGTTTTTTTTAAGAAAGATTCCTAAGAATTTTTTTCACAGCAGAGCCCATTTTGGTGAAAATATGTGCACTGTATACTAAAATGGGTTAACAACAGTTACTGACATTAGGTGATATCAGTTTGGTTGCTATGTTCCTGGAAAGCCATTTTGGCCTGTCTGGATTTCATTTTGCCTATTGGAAATTGCTGGTTTACAGGATGAATGAAAACGGCCATTGTGTTCCTTAATTGGAATTTCTGGTGACAAATATTGATATCAAGTGTTAAGACATATTGTTGGGTGAATTCTTGTTTCGTTTGAATGACTTGTTTTTGATTGAAAACCACCCAGCTCACCTGGTAATTTGACGACTGCCTAAAAATTCTGAACAAAGACAATTGTTGAAATTTTGAATAACCTGATAGCAACAATGTTGAGAAGGAAGTGTAGTTTTTCTTGTAGATTATTTCTGTTTGGAAAGTTTAGACCTTCACGTTTCGCGAGGTTGTGTTCCAAGAATTTGAACCGCATGTCTTGGTCGCACTTGGATGCTGAAAGGGACGTACTAAGTCAAAGGCCAACTCTCACATAAATCCAATTTGACAATGAAATTTCCTGTAGAAGCAATTGATGAACTCTTTTTGTCCATTGTGTTACTACGTTTAATATGGAACTCACCAGCCGGTATCGAAGAATGAAAGAAAGGTATGACCCCCCCAAAACAATTCTTTCAAAGGTAGCAATGAACAGGTTTGAAGCCCAGTCTGTTTTGTAGATGAACTGAAGCAAAGGGGAAATCAACAAGTGGTCAGACTTCATTACCACTTGCTTGGACTTCAAAACCAAGTGGCTGAATTGCAAAACCCAATGGCCGTTGTTGTAACTCGGTGGTTGGACCCCTATACGCGATGTACGTACCTAAAAGCCAGATGGCCGCATTGAAAAAATTGGTTGGCCGTTGCTCAAAACACTATGGCCAAACAAAACGATTTTGAACGAAAACAAATGGGTCCGGTAAACACTAAATGTCAATTGAATCCTTAGAGACTTTCAAAGCGAGCCTCTGAGGAAGTCTGTCCGTTGTGCTTGATCACCGGCTAAGTGGTTATAGCACTGGCCATCGTGTTTTGGGTCTGGCCAACTAGTGTTTTGGGAAGGCCATTCCGTTTTGAAATCCGGACAACACGTTTGATCTGTCGTTTGGTGTTGCGGTCCAGGCAAGTGGTTTTCAAGTGCGACCAATTGTTGATTCCCCCTTTTGAAGGGGAACATGCTTTGAGTTGATGTGTAAAATATATTGCTTTATACAGTTACAGCATGGACTGCATGGATCTGATGCTTGAACAGAAACTGGCTGGTTGCATGATAAAGTGCAGGTAAGGAAGGGTCTTGCATAATCTTGGGTACAAGGGAGCTCAATTGAATGCAGAGTTCATCATTTATGTTTCTGAATTGTACCAGCCGCCGCTTTAAAACCAGTGGCAACTTTGTTCGTTATTTAGATGAGAAGTTGTCTCTGTGTCTCTGTTTTGAAAGGACTTGTAGTTCTCTTGTTTTCGAAATCACCCTGGCATTTAAAAACCTGCTGGGGGTGCAAACCTCTTACTTTCTAGCGAGTTAGAAGTATCTTGTCGTGGAAAAGCAGTTAATTTTTGTTCTGTCATTTTTCAGTACGATATGAGCAGTGCCAGTTGGAGCTGTGCCCGGATGGCTGCATTTGCTATCCAACGAAGCCTTTGCTCGTCTTAGCACCAACAGTAGTAAAACGAGGAGAGCCATGGTCTGCAGAATGGCTTGCAGGAGCCCAGCGAGTATGGATGCATAACATCAGAACACCGGAAACTTGAGTGCCTCACCAATAACTGGCGCTGTATATTTCAAAAGTTCATTAATGTTGAAATATGTTGTCTCCTGGTTGTGAAAATAAAAACATGAATGTAAGAATTTATAAACCCTACACTGTCATATCTTCAGACACAGAATACTGCACTGTGAGAAAAGCAGATTAACGTCGCAGGATTGAAGTTACCAATTTGAGCTCAAAACGTTTTCGTGCTAAGTTAGTGAGTCTCCGTTTTTCCCGACTCCTTGTTACTATGTCTTTGTGAGGCCATTCTAATTGTAAAGGTTGTAGATATCTGAAACGTAATCAACTTCATTATGATCTAAGTTGACGAGTGTTCCAACGGCCAACAGTCAGGGGAAGGACGTCATTAAATTTATTAGAATGTAAAGGTGTCAGTCATTGGCGGTTCTGTGATCTTATATTTCTCATTTCCCGTTGTAGAATAATAAATCGAGCATGTTTTCAAAAGTCCAGTCGGCTATAGAATTGTTTCCAGGAGTTGTAAATTATGATGCTCGAAATCGGTGCTCATTCAGTCCAATAAAATTCCGATTTTGTCGTGGACGAAACTTGTAACACTGTCGAATGCCTGAAACTGGTGCATTCTACTCGAGACTAGTTGTTCTTCGTCACAAGCCATTAAAATAATCTAATAATCGTCATGTATATGCACTACTCTAGCGGTCTTACCGGCGCCCCTCACAACGATTCAAATGGAGCTTTTTCGGGAACAAATGAGTTGAAGAAATTATGGGACTCGTTTATCGAAAGTTTCCGGCAAAATATATGAAACCAAAGTACCACCGCCACCTGGTGGTAGAATATCAAACCGCTTTTATTTTTTGGTTCCGTTAAGTTTTTAGAGGGCTTTAGCTGAGAAGATATTCTCTTATCAGATGACGGTTGGCATAGTTGGNTCTTCGTCACAAGCCATTAAAATAATCTAATAATCGTCATGTATATGCACTACTCTAGCGGTCTTACCGGCGCCCCTCACAACGATTCAAATGGAGCTTTTTCGGGAACAAATGAGTTGAAGAAATTATGGGACTCTCGTTTATCGAAAGTTTCCGGCAAAATATATGAAACCAAAGTACCACCGCCACCTGGTGGTAGAATATCAAACCGCTTTTATTTTTTGGTTCTGTTAAGTTTTTAGAGGGCTTTAGCTGAGAAGATATTCTCTTATCAGATGACGGTTGGCATAGTTGGATTGTAGCCTGCATACATACACATCTACACAAATAGACCTTGTTCTTATTAGCTTCTGAAGCTAAGTAAACGAGACGTGAATTTAAATTTCAGTCTGTTTAAATTGAAAGAATGACCGGGAAAGTTGGTGGTATTTTGTTAACAAGAGGTATGAAAAATTATGAAGTGCGAGGGAAATGGGAAGAACGGAACAAACGTCTATCTCAGTTTTGTCGATTTTTTTAAAATTTATTTCTCTAAAGAAAGAAAACTACAACAAAGGCTAACTACGTTGTATTAACAATGCATAAACTTTGGACCGCAGCGCCTGTACAAGTGGGCAATCACAAAATGATAAAAAATTCAACAGCATTACAGGTCAAACAACTGTCATCGCTTACAATCTTTTCAAGAGATACTTAATTTGTGTAGACATTTCTATGGGAAGGAGTAGACCTAAAAGTCTGAATGGCAACGCGTAAATCCAATTTGTTGGCCTGACTAAATATCACTTAATCTGTGTTCGACATCAGGTTGTGAAATCGAAATTTTTAATTGATGGTGTACTAATCTGGCTGTACTGACAGTCGTCCATTGAATTTGTCTTGTAAGTGTTCAATTCTATTGGGTAACTTAGTTAACAGTGGCGGATCTACGTTTTCAGTAAGGGGGGGTTTAGGATTCCCGCAAAGGTCGAATCCGAGGCGCGTGGCGCCGAGCGGGGAGGGGAGGTCGGGAGGGGAGTAAATTCCCATTCCCGTGTAAGATAACTTTTTTATTTTTGTAGCCAAACAGTGAAATTTCCATGCATCCTGGTACGTTTCTGGCACTTAACATGTCCCTGGAATTTTTCTTAAGATAATTAAAAGCCCTTCTCGATTTCGTCACATGAACTTGGCTCATAAGTTTCGTGAAACCATATTTGTGCACATCTTGGTATGAGTCACACCACCAGCAAAATTTTTTGTTGGAACATCTGCTTACACGCACCTTTTTAGCATACGAAAAAGTGTGATGTGTATACAGGGGTTTAGACAACTAGCAAATATTCAAGAGCATATGGAGCACCGACGGGGCGTAAAAACTTGAATATCAGATGATCGCAACAGCCTCAAGCTGTTTAAGAACGAAGACCTGTACTGTTAGTCCGGAAATAAACGTGTTCTGTCTCGTTACGAGAAAAACTGGCGAACGATGGTGCTCTCAGCTCATAGTTTATTATTAAAAGCGACAAAAACAATTAAGTATCACTTTATTAAGCTGAATCACGTTGACAACAATTGAAAAACGTCGAATGTATCAGGAAACAAATCATCTGAAAACAGTTTCACGAAACCAAAACACTCTGTAGGCCTACACCGTGGTGAAAAGATACACAGGAGCAGTTCGCAGAGGGACTAGATGTACACTGAGAGTACACAAAAACTGGCCTGGTCCGTCACGAGACCAAAAGTACACCTGTGGTTGTTATCCCTATAAAATAGTCGATCTGTCGCGGGACCAAACAGTACTGGCTGAGATAAATAGTTTTACAAAGTACACTTTGGTAAAAAACACCACAAGTCTAGTTCGCCGAGGGATCAGAAGTACACTGAAACTCGATATCTACACAAATCAAGCTGGCCTGGACCTAAAGCGTACTTTGCAAAAAATTTTGAATTGAAAACTTCTCTTCAGACAATTTTTAATCCCCAGTGGATGGTCATACGTGTAGTTCATACATCTGGTGGTCAACTGCTGCGAGAGGTTGTTTAGGAAGGGTTTTCGCACCGTTCTGTAGTACTCACTGGAAGAAACAAGTATTGAGTAAAGATTTAAGTACGCACTACGTGAAATAAGATTTTGGATATGAAGCAGATAGACTCAAGTGGGAATACAAGCCAGAGTTTCTGTGCTCTCGTAGACCCTCTGCTGTACTGGGTAAATTTGGCATGTCCAAAAATAATTTCTATTTCGTTTTCATTGTACACAAGCATAAAAAACGACATTATTACAAACTGTGTATAATTATAACTTATTACCTGGGTGTTTCTCCGGGAACGTTGGTCCTATCTTTCTGTTGTCTAGACTGCCGAGGAGTCTGTACATCGGATGCAATGGTTTGCTGCTCTTGGAACCATTCTACCCAGACATCTTCGACGTTTGTTCCCAACGATTGCACTTCGTCAACTGCTGTGTCAATGAGCTTGTACGCCTCTACATTGTCAACATCTCGTTTCGCAGCTCAGTTGGCACTAAGCCCCCCGAGATAACCAAGTCCATTCAAAAGACTTACAGCGTGCGCAACTAAATTCGATCCGTTCATCATGGACTACTTCAAACCTTGACGATGTATCCCAGGACCCATTTGCATCTCTTGCAATTTTCGAAATAAACGTCCCAATGTCTGAACGCTTGAAACTTGAAGTACTAACATCAAATAAATGTCGATGGGCATGGGCGTTTCTTCGGGTGGGCCTTTCTGTGGAAATTCCCCGTATAGAAAACGGGTGGTGCTTATTGCAGGTAGAAAGACGGTAAGTGTTGAGGTCGGCACTCGGGCTCCTTAGGAAGCCCGTTGAACATCGCACGACTCCCGCATTACTTTGTTGTGAAAATACAGCCTCCCCGCAAATTCTGGTACTGCACACTGTTCACTTTGTCAATGTGAGTGCCCCCTTTGTCATTCCTAAGTTGTATAGACATAACTTGTTAGAGTGCATCTTCAAACAGACTCGCGACCAGACCACGGCGCAGGCCACAATGGCAATTCTTCGGAAAACGAGTTTTTTCAAGTATTACATGTACATGTACACTGTATGATATCGCGCAAGACAACTTTACTATACAACAGTCAAATTCGAGATACAAACGTGTGGGGTGTAATAGGATGACATGGCATGACAGATGAGGTTAAAAAGGTTGCACGTCAATTCGCCTGAATACCATGCAGGATTGCGGCACCACAGTATTTCCCCTAATCAAAATAATCAAAACATATCTTAGAGTAAAGAAACTAGTTACCTAAAGAAATCAGCTATAGAGCTGCTCTTTCAGCGGTGGGTCCATATAAAATGCTTGGCTACTTCAGAAGTGTCGTCGGAAGCGCGCGCACAAGTGATCTCCGGGGTTTTGCCGACGAGCCACGAAGACTCGAAACGCGTTGATTTTCATAACACCAATTCACAATGCAAAAAAAAATATTTTTAAAGTGAACCCCCCTCGTTTTTTTCCAAGTTGGTTTACTTGGGTTTTACACACGCTGGCGGTGCCGTTTTTGTTTTGCTGAAGAGGTTTTTGTTTTTTTTTTTTCTAATTTTTGGGTCCTGGCCCGAGGAGGGGGGGTTAAAACCCCTGAACCCCCCCGTAGATCCGCCACTGGTTAAGTACCTTCATCAAAGCATAGTATTGTAACCAACTCGATAATTTGTATCTTTGTTTCATAGCTTCCCAAGAAAAATTTGCTTTGAACTTTTTACATTACAGCGTTGTAGAACCCACTGAAATGCACAGATTTGCCATCAATCAAAATATTTCTATTGTTCCATGTTACCTGACAAATAACATCAATTTCGCTGTGTAAGACAACGCCAACATTTCCCCATGCATTCAACAAATGTGTAAATCAGAAACCAATGAGGCCTTACAGCTTGTTTACCAAAAAAATAACCTTGACTCGGTCACAGGAATAGTAACACACAGCAAGTTTTCCAGTTGCAAGACTGCTCAAACTTTGTAATTCCTCTAAATTGAACGTTTAGGCATGTGTGGGCAGATACTTGAATACTTGAGGGACAACGGAAGCGGGGCATCCCACTAGGGGGAGGGTCGAAGAGCTTTTCAAAAATAACTTTTCTTGGAGTCAAGTCAGTAGTAACCTGGTACGATTTGTGAACTTGCACTCCAAAAATCGCAGAAATGTTTGTGTAATTACTACTGCCAGTAAATGTACTAGTTTAAGCATGAGCACTCGGTGTATACCGTTATAAAAAGTCGTCCCCCGACAGTGATTTCCATATTCAACAATTCAACAAAAATACCGTGCTATTTGACTTTCGCCCTAGTTCAAATACTTATGCATAACACCAGGAAGAGATAACCACTGGTTATCTGATCCTGATAACACGAATCTCGATATAATAACCACAGGTACAAACACGTACTTGTATGACCTCTATATGATATTTTAGTACCGGCGCTCGTCGTTATATTTTTGCTATCTTATATTCTTATCCGTCGGTAACTACACGCCATTCCAGCATCTGTTTGATTTATTTGCAGATATGGTGATAGCCAAACTGACGATTTGTAATCTCTGGACACTTTCGGTTGCACTGACTACATAACTATTATAGCTTTTCGTCAGTCATATAAAATGCAGAGTAGGTACCAGTTAAGTACAACTGTTCCCTAGCCAAAATCTGGTTAAACGAGAATGAAGGAACATTAAAAGAATAATCCATGTGATACTGTTAAGTGTCAGTGATCAGCGTTTGCGTATCAACACGCACGGTCGTTTATCTTCAATCTTACCCAATGTTTGTAGTTTTTAGCTGATTAGTTTGATTTTTTAAAATAAAAAAACCATACTCGGTTGTTTTTTCCTGCTGAATACCGCCGTGGTGTTCGTTTTTAACGACGAAAATTGTTGGTTAACGCATTTTGAAAATTCGCTAGTGGGTACAGGCAAAGATGTTTATGCCGGTAATTACACTTATCTTGCTCGCACCAGACAGCAAGCCCGTAGCCAGAATTGCGCAGGGGGTGGTTCGAATTTCTTGAACCGGGTGGACCTTTGATATTTTGCAAACGTCGACACTGGAGTTTTCATAAGGCCCTCATCTGACGCAGGGGAAAAGGAAATTTGTATACAAAACGATGACTCAGCTCTGTTTGAGATGAGTCGGAATTTGCAGTAACAGAGATGAGGATGCCGTGACGGTTGCTCACAATGAAGAACGGGGCTGAATTCGGACGTAACGTGGTCCAGAACGTTCTCGTGTTCCTTTCTGCCAAATTTTAAATCGGGCATGCTTAAATAAACGATTACACCCCCTTGGACTGAAATATTTAGTCGGGGAATAACTTTGACGAAATTTTTTATCTACTTATATTTTTGCTTATACAGAATTTATTAAATGTACGACACTTTTCATTGTTCACGGTCTTTATTCCGTTACGTTCGTACTTTCGGAACAAAACTCTACTCTCAACTGAACATCGATACAGTAACTGACCTAGCGACATAATTAAAAGACACACGATATTTCGAAACATACTTGTTTCATTCTCAAGTGAAGATAAGCTGACGACACGCACAGCACACGGCAGGTGCGAAATACTGCAAAGAATGAATAATGACGGGGGGGGGGGGGGGNCGCGCGACCCTGTTTGCTGCTCATTCAAAACAGGCTTCTCAAAAGCAAATAAGAGGGACTCTAATACTTTCAAACGTAGCACATCTTGCTCCACGTAGCGAATTGACGAGTTTTCCACAATTTCTTGACGGGTGATTTTACGTGCGTGGCATAGCAGAAAATGATCTTGAATGGTGCCATTTCTGCGCGTTGCTCAAGTTACTTACGTCCGGTAGTTGCGGGAAGGAACAGCCCACTACTCAATCACTATTCGGTTCGACATTCCGAAGGTTCACTTCTTCAGGTTCACTGCTGCGAAAAGATACAACTTTTTTAACTCGTGTAATTTCTACACGCAAAAAATGATTATACTTCGCTCATTAGATACTCTGAATGGTGTACCTATACCCCCCAAAACAACGCCCGGGTACTAAAATACTTTGGTTGGATTTCAAGGTCATGTCTTACGAACACTGACGGAAAAATGAGAACGTTATTGCATTTTAAAAAATAAGGAGTGGGGATATTGGTGAATTATCAACCACGACACATTCATCATATCCATGTCAAGGTCCCATCATTTCACAGCGCGACTGAAAAGTTTAGGACCGTTGCACCTGAACCTCACCGACCGGAACCACTCTCACGGCCGGGAAGAAATTAAATGTAGTTAGCAGACTACCCTGTACCTGTCAGTATTCACGAAGTCAGGGAGGCCCGACCCGTGCCCCAGATGTCCTTTTTTAATTGTTGAGAATGTGTCGTTAGTTAGATTCAAGAATCACGATTGGCAGTGATTGGAACCGAGCTCATTTGTAAACAATGTAATCAATGTATAAGAACTAGTCGTGACGCCTTATTAGCAGACAATCAGAGTAATGAACCGTGTGGCTCAGTGGTTTTAGGTCGGAATTCCTGTTTGGGAGGCCTGGGTCAGAATCCTTGCTTCACTGGCTGACAATCGATCGAGCATTGCGCAAAGGTATCTCCTACTCCTCGGTCTTACTAGTGAATGTGTGCAGGTTCGTGAATAAGAACATGGATATAATGAGAAGCGACTCCTGGGGCTGTCTGTGCCGAAAAAAAAAATAACTGTCGGAGTTCTGGTTTTGGAATTGGGGACATTCGAAGTAGTGAACTTTCGAGGGAGGCGAACCTTCGGAATAGTGGCATCTAACCTTGGAAATATTTATCATCAAGTTAGTTGCTCGTATGAAGTCTGTGAGGCTGTCTGTGAACGATTCCACTATTGACAAGAAAAGTCTATCTTCATTGACCAAAGTTTTATTGTGTCTAGACCTACTTTTACCCCAAAATGTGAGCATGCTCGATGGCGTTTTCTCACAGCAAGCAAGCGCGTCACAGTGCTGGATCTATAAGGGAGGAGGAGAATGTTGCCTCGGGGTCAAGGGCAAAGCGCGAATACTGACATGTGCACAGGCGGCCTGGAAGTTGCGGGGGTTGGGGTGTGCCAGTGGACCGTGGAACTGCTGTTTAGNGGGTGCCATGCCCCCACCCCTCCCCCTCCTAAATCCGCCTATGGGTTAGTTAAATTCTTGGAGCAACGACGGAGGGCTGCCTATATACCCTCGTCTTCTACTGAATTTTAAAGGACGGAAACGCAAACACGTGTACACGCATGCATGCATGTCAATCCACGTACCAATCCACAATCGAAATGGACACCGGATGAAAAACATACCTACGGTATTTGACGAACAATCGCAATTCCAAATTTGAAAACGCCTGCCCAATTAGCCGCATACTAGCTAGCAAGCAATATCGGATAACAAACCTATTTTCTGTTAGCTGTTTTGCAAGTTTCTTGGTCAATTTGGAGGCGCTTTCACATTTGAGAGCTCTCTTGCTATAGCATAGCTATATAGCTAGACAAGTTCTAGAATCTCTTTACCTTAACGGTGCAACCACCACGTGAGTTCAATGCCGATGGATTTACCCTCCTCTATTGTCTGCACGATCCTGTCATCTACGCGAAACCACTCGGGCGAAGTTGGACGGGTACGGCCCGATGATTACATGAAACGCTTATCAGAAGCAAATTCAAAATTATTACTAACTCAGTTACCATTGTAGTTAGTATGGTACCAGCAGCTGCAACAGGATAGGCTGGGGCTGGACCTTTTCCGCGGAGGGGGGTTCGATCGAATCCCTCCGGCGACCCCTCACCTCCCTTAGCTACGGGCCTGAGACAGTACGGACATCACCACTGTATCCGACTCCAGCGCCGCGCTCTCTTTGATCCTAGTAAAAAGCCACTAATTAAGTAGGACAAGCGGTGAAAATTCCCGCATATCTAAAGAATTGCGTGAAATTCTTGTAAGCGTATTATACAAGGTAAATCGATATCGTTGTTTGAAGTCACCTGTAGACTTATGAGAAGTCAGTGAAGTAATACAAATTCGCTATGACCCTTTATCGTTAACTTCCTGTTCTTTTTTACGATACCAGTCTAGACGTCGATGACGGCTTCAGCGCTTATGGTATCTGTCATATTCATTTCACTTGCATAATCAGGTCGTCCAGCCTCTTGTCATTCATAACGGAGGCAATTTTTGACAACTTTCATTTTGCTGAAATTTCTCTCATCTTTTGCCACACAACACTAACAGGAGCGGTGAAAAACAGCTTAACAGCTTTGCAGATACACGGGAAGATCACTTTATTCTGAAAAGCGAAGTTACACACGTCGCGTAACGTGTCAAGAGGTGGCTTCAAGGACGTGCACAGATTCATGAAGATATACTAAGCTTCCATGTTTGCTTTGTCGATACCACTGGTGGGAAGAGCTGGCATTGCCAAGAATTCCTCTTCTGTATAGGGATTGCAATTAAGAGGTGCTTGACTGAAGCGAAAGGTTCTAAGGCAACGTATGTCTTATGTTGTCTTTAATCGCGCTGGCCAGCAGGTATCCAGAACGTCAATCACCCATCTTCTGTAAGTTTCGTGAAACTGACCCAGAGCTGTTGAAGCACACTCATGATGGTCAAGCCTTTTGGTATACGCTTCGATCGTCCTTTATTTGTCCTCGGCAAACTCTTTCTCGTGGTTTAGTGTTTAAGGACCTGGAAAAATGGGATGCTTGCTTCAATCTGAGCATTGATATTTCTTTCCTCAATGGAATTCATTCTTTCGAACGATGAAACCATATAGTCTACGATGAAACAGTTACATCGATATAGTTTCAATGGTCCAGGATATTCAGTTCGTCCTTCGGTAGCTCTGTAGTCAGAATTTTTGTCTGGTTGAATTTCAAAGCAAAGCAAAGATGACATCGTATTTCAGCGTGTCCGCGTCAAAGAATGAATAATAAATCTTGTTTTCCGTCGGTTTGGCAAATTGCGAATAAAATTAATTTAGGAACAGCAAAGCCCAGTGACACAATTAAACCATTATAAAGTATATGTAGGAAAAATATTATAATATTTGTGTCACTCCGTTGATGATAGCTTCCGTACATATACAATACTGGTATCGCAAGCGTGGTGAAAAAGTTAACGGTGACCAAAACGGAGTTGGAATTCTTCGCCAAAGTCACCTTAATTCTCGTAACTAAGCTTCATCGAAGATATGTCGTATACAGTGGCGGATTTAGAGGGGGGCCATGGCCCCCCAAAATTCCCCCAGATTCCATTTGGCAGTTTTGCCCGGGGGTGTGAATGTCTGACGGCCAAAATCCTAGCTAATAGTCTGCCCTCGCTGGCCCCCTAACTCAAAATCCTGGATCCGCCCCTGGTATAAGTATAGAAAGGACAGACCTCTGAAGATTGAGAAACTAAAGCGCTTCATATTTTATGTTGTAGTTTTAGGTGATCAGTGGAAAGTATGACCGGCGAGGCGCGTGAAACTCTTACCGTGCGGTGGCCGGATTTGGCCTACCGCCCGTTTAAATTACACGGGACGAAATTTGTACAGAAAGCGATACCGAGAAGTAGTTGTAGCCCCTAACCGACCAACCGAGGGGCTACGTGTTGCCTTAATTTGTACAGTCCTGCATACTCAAATTCAGGGGAAGGATCCAGGATTGAGTTAGCCGGGGATGGCCAGGGCAGAGTATTAGCCAGGATTTTTCCCGACAGCCGTTCGCACCCCTGTACTGCCAAATGGAGTCTGGGAGAATTTTAGGGGGGCAATGGCCTCCTTGACCCCCGGGCCCCCCTCTAAAATCAGCCGACTGAAAATGTGCCAACTCCATTACAGGTTTGTAATCCCAGTAGTAGACCTAGTTACTAGGCCTGATGCCGTTTGGGTTCGTAGAACAGAGACAATAGAGAAGTTGGCCGTTTGGGTTCGTAGAACTTGCCCAACACAGGCTCATTCCTCGCTGGTTCCCTATCGTGCCTATCTAGTCTCCGTGCACAGACCCGCCCTCGACTGAGGTTGCCTTGACAACGGCAATCCGTGACGTCAGCTTATGAGGCCCGGGAACCAGGCGTGCGTTCAGTAGACGCTAGGACCTAGCTAAAACCTAGTCAAAGTCACGTGTTCTCATTTAAAATACACGGCAATACCTCACGTAATCTCACGAAGTCTTGCTTTTTAGCGAGGTCCTAGCGTTACTGAACGGGAGGCAGGTTAGTGCCAAGCCAGTACGCACTGGCTACTGACCACCTAGCGGCAAGCAGAGGGGCTTATTCCATATGACGTCATTTGACAAACGATGTTGTTTTGCGGGAAAATCTTATTGGGTTGTCAAAAACAACGTAACATTTGTAAAATTTTTACTCCTAAATTTTTATTTTTTCTAACTAGACAGGTTGATTTCTTTACTAAGCTTATTGATGAAAATTTTTCTTAACCTCAGCAAAGATTTTTTAGTTACCTCTTTGACCTCAGTGGTGAAAATTGTACGGAAATTAATTACGCATAACCACGTGACATCCTGTTTCGCGTGCTCAAATTTCAAGATGGCGAATTTTAATGTAAGTTTACCGGTCTCACATTTTCATTAATTTGACTGGTAATAATGTTTTAGCTTTATTTTCGTGTTTTTACACTGATTGTATTGATTGTGCGCTAAATTTGTGGCTTTTCTGTTCTCTTTTATTTACAATGTGACTTGGTGTGCTCCTTTTCATTGTTGAACTTGAGTTTGAAAAAACAAAATGGCGACTGAGACGTGAAAGATAACGTAGACAAAGACGATTTAATATATATTGTATAATTAGACTCATTAACGTACATACTTGATATTCGTAATTTCTGAATCCTGTCGTCACGCCCATTCCAAAAATGTGTTTCTCCAGTGTTCGATTTGGCGTCCTTCTAGTTCTACTTATAGCCAATTAGACAGTGATTACACCGGCGTCCTCAGCTGATCGTCCCTAATACACTTCATGTAATGCTACAAGGTATGACACTCGGGACTAGAAATTCCTCGGGTTCTTCGATTCAGCTGTCCATATCAATCACATAATTCATTAAATTTACACGAAACGAGTTCAACAAAACATGAGAAATTGTTCTTTCGTATTATACCATTCCCGGTGTCCTGCTCCAGCGAGTTCGCAAGAAATTCGCTGTCAAAGCACAAAAATGTTCCCAAAAAGCCCAAATACACTTGTTGTAATAATGGGGAGTCGGTTGGCCAAGAGGACACACAGCTTCGGGCCTATTAACACGGTGCAAGAGCAAAGTCTGGAGGATACTCACATTGCGTCTGCACAGGACGGCAGCGAACTCCAGAAGGCCCAGACGATCTTGTCACGTGGTCTTGATAGGTGACTCGTCACGTGGTAGGAGTGTGACCTCGGCTGGGCTCTTCTGGCGTTAGATGTCGCACCAGGCCAAGACCAACATTGTCACGAAAAGGACATCACAACATAGAGACGCCACAGCCGAGACTGACGTCGACATTTACTACACACTTTTCACTTTGTCAATTCGAGGTCAAGGACAGTACTGAAATTGCCGGTTTGTTGCGTAAAGTCACGATGTCGATAACGCCGTCCATCTGTAATGCTCATCGGTAATTTCCGTGCCTTGAACCACAGGCACCTTTAAGTAGCTCTCTACAATATAACATAATAAAGAGAAAGGTACACAACTGACATTCAATATGGACGTCTGCCGGCCACTTCCGGAATAACCCAAGCACGTCAAATCTGAGAGTAATTTAACTCAAACATTTTATCTGCGACAGCAACACGTTCATTGCTTCCATTTGTTGACATCTAAACCAATAAATATCATAAATACCTCCAGATCTTCCTAGTTCAATCGTCAACATTCACGACAAAGCGTATAGCAAGAAGGCCTCATGTCAGTTTTGTCTAATGCGCATGCTCATAAGGCCCCTCGCGACATCTTCAGAGCGCTTACATCAACTAAAAACAGCAACATTCAGCGAAGAGGCTCTTGACAGTAATTTACATTATTTACATGTTACTCTATGAGCACGCTGATTGGGTACAGCAAAAATAGGTCAAACTTTCAAGAGGCCACAGACAACCCTGCTTTTTCACATGCTCATGCGAGGTAGGACGACATATTCGTAAATTACTGTCAAGAGCCTCTTCTCTGAATGTTGCTGTTTTTAGTTGATGTAAGCGCTCTGAAGATGTCGCGAGGGACCTTATGAGCATGCGCATTAGACGAAACTGGTACGAGGCCTTCTTGCTTTTCGCTTTGTTCGTGAATGTTGACGATTGAACTAGGAAGATCTGGAGGTATTTATGATATTTATTGGTTTAGATGTCAACAAATGGAAGCAATGAACGTGTTGCTGTCGCAGATAAAGTGTTTGAGTTAAATTACTCTCAGATTTGACGTGCTTGGGTTATTCCGGAAGTGGCCGGCAGACGTCCATATTGAATGTCAGTTGTGTACCTTTCTCTTTATATGTTATATTGTAGAGAGCTACTTAAAGGTGCCTGTGCTCGAACTGACAAAGTGCACAAAGTGTGTTTGGGCTTTTTGGGAACATTTTTGTGCTTTGACAGCGAATTGCTGGCGAACTAGCTGGAGCAGGACACCGAGAATTGTGTTATAAGAAAGAACAATTTCTCATGGTTTTTGAACCCCTGTTTTGTGTAACTTTATTGAGTTATGTGTTTGATATGGACGACGGAATCGAAGCACCCGTGGAATTTCTAGTCCCGAGTGTCATACCTTGTAGTATTAAATGTAGTGTATTGGGGACGCTATCAGAAGCTTAGGACGCCTGTGGGGATCACTATCTCTAGACAGATGAACTACAGATGACTCACGCGCAGAAAGGTTTTCGTAGAATTATGCCTCGCAACAAATAAAAAAATCGCCGCTACGTTGTTATTACTAGCTTTTGCGCACTGGGTGCCACTAGTCGGGTACAATGGTCTCTGATTTAGAGAACCAGACAATCGCTGAATAATGGCCGTTATTCAGTGGATGAAACTGCTTCTCTAAATCAGGGTCCATTATATCCGACTAGTGCCCAATGGGACCCCTTATGAAGCCATTACTGTCTTTAATTCCTTCCAACTTGAACAAATACTCATGTAATCAAATTTTTTCTTCATTCAGTTGCCCTAGTTGGCTACTGGTCTTTATTAATACATCAGTGTGAGGCATGATTTTAAAGGATCTTCATGTGACGAAAGCTTTTTGGCAAATTATGCCTCACACTGATTAAAAGATCAGTCATCTTGTTGTAAGTACCTTTTGTGTCTAGAGGGGCAAATTAGGAGGCCATCAATGTCTTTAATTCCTTCCAACTTTGACAAATACACCCGTTATCAAATTTATTCTTCGAGCAGTCCTTTGCTCAGTTCCCAAAGTTGATATGTCGCCATTTTTAACACTGCGCGCGGCAGGTGGTATGACGCCATAACCCCTGGCATGCGCAAAGTAAAAATGGCCAGTTATCGATTTTGGGAACTGAACGAGGGGCTGCTCAAAGAAAAAGTTTGTTAACAGGAGCATTTGTTTGAGGTGGAAGGAATTGAAGATATCACTGGTCTCCTAACGTGTCCCTCTAAAATGCAAAAGGTATTTATAAGAATGTGACTTTGATGTTAGTCAGTGTGAGGCATAATTCACCGAAAACCTGGCATATGAAGCTACTATAAGAGCTACACCATCTCCTCGGAGCCGAGCTAGAGATGGTGGCCACTGTCTACTGGTCAATTAGAGATGGTGGTCACTATCTAGTTGCCAATGGGACCTCAGGACCAGGGCCTGGTTGCACACTCTGGTGTTATATTTTTCTATCTCTTTATTATGAGCTTCTTTTTGTGTAATGACATTTTCTATTAGTATAACTAAAAGTTGAACCCTTAATTAAGTTAATTAAAAAAATTGGGGAGACGGGGACTTTGTCTTCAAGCTAGGTGCGTTGCATGAAGAGATGTCTACTTATTTCTAATGATATTGAGAATAAAACTTAGTTTACTCTTGATTTGTATTAAAATCAATAATTGACTTGGTAATGAGACTCAAACAGCACAAGAGAGAACGATCAGTGTTTTCACAAATACAAATCAGATTTAAGGAACCTAGTTGAGTCCTTATTTGGAACTGTTTTATGCAACCGGGCACTGCGTCATCAGATTGTGGTCGTTAACCTGGAAATAATCCCAAAACCTCACGAAGTTGCCATAGCGAATAACAAAATCAGACAATAATACCCCGAAATTCGTTAAAAAGTTTGTGGGGACTTCCAACCTTTCATCTACCAACAGTTTTCCTATATTTAATATGTTTGGTTCACAATTGTTCTGTTTATTTCGTGAATTATTGGCAGTGCATTTTCCATACAAAGCAACCAGCACATATCAAATGTATGTGCACTGAAATTACAACTGGAAGTAAACAGGCGGAAGTCGGAATATTTCGGTTAAAGTTGGGCAAGATCAGTGAAACGTGGACCTCCATTATATTGTTGTTACACATGACTCATGGGGATGACTTGCAGCCATGTCAAACTGTATGGTATCATCTGCTTTCTATTGCCGTTGACAACAGTTTGCCAATAGTTAATACCTTTCATTCACAGATGTTCCGTTTATTGTTTGAAATTTGTGCCTTTGCCACCACAGCATTCGGCACACATCAAACGCGTGCTTAAACAACGATGCAGGAAGTAGACAGCTGAAAGTCTGAATTGTTTGGCAAAATTGCTCAAGATCGACGAAACATGATTGCCTGTGAATGTGGTCGTTTGCGTTCTGTGGCAGGAATTGAGCTAAAGATTGAATGCATATTTTTTGTTGTACCCGAATGTATGTCATACTGACCCTCAAAGATTTTAGAGTCCTCTTTTTTATTTGTTTCAACATGTCAAAAATGTGTACAAGACAGGACACTCGTTGACTCTATGCAAATAGTGGATGTTTATCATTCCTTTGTGTTACTCTGGTCATTAAATTGCTTAGGTTGTGTTATTTACTGGAAAAGTGTCAGGTGGGTTACATTTTACGTAGTTTCAGTGTTCTCCACATTATAAATTCCAAACTCGACGCAAATGTTCAGAGTCAGAGTTACTGACATCAGGGCTTGGAATTTTCCGCGGAAATGCGGATTTCCGCTTTTTTCAAATGTGCTTTCCGCTTTTTTTAATAATATTTGCGCGTAAAAAAATCGGATTTGATATAAAATTTCCGCGGCACATTCCTTTCTTACCGCGGCGTTGCAGATGACGTTCACCTCGAAAAGCGGAAGTTGCTCTTTATGTTTCGGAGGAACGTAAATTGTCAACATTGCCGGGGCATCTGGGACAGCGTGGTGTGATTTTCAATGGCGTCTCGTGTTATTGTTAAGCGCGGTGGCAAATACTACCGCTCTGCAGCTAAAAATGTGTGGGTTGGGAGTGGACGGGCGAGCTAAAAGGACGCAGGCGCATGCTACTGATGGTGGTAACGTTTTTTTTTTTTTAAATTTTTTTTAGTCCTCCCGATTTTTGTCTGGGAAAGGTTCACATTGACCATTTCAAGACTGTTTATCGGGCATGATTTGGGCCGTAAAAGTTTCAAAGTTTCCGCGTTTTTTGTCATTGGTCATTCCAAGCCCTGTGACATTGTCTCATCTCTAATCATAACCATGGGTGTGTGGAGGTATTTATATATGGTTTAAAACTGCACACTGCACTGGTGTGACCTAGTTTTTAGACACTTCAAAGTTTAGATTTCCTACCAATGTATCTCATAATTCCTCCAAAGCATTTGACAGACCCAGAGCAGGAAAAAAAGATTAAAAGTTCCTTTACTAATACCAATGCCGATTTTAATATCAATTAGACATCAGGGCTCAACATTAACTTTTTAAGCCACTTCGGGCAAGTAGTTGAAATTTTTACTTGCCCGAACAACAAATTCACTTGCCCCAAGTACAATCCCAAATAGCACCGCGCATGTGCACACCTAGGTAATGTATTACCGTAGGGCTGCCTGTGCTGAGCCTCCTCTTGTGTTGTGCACGCTACATACATGAGTTGCTATTTTTTTAACGATTCTTCTTATAGAACATTTATTTATAAGGTGTGTCAAAACACTAGAGAGACAAATTAGAAGAGTAACTATGGTATCTGAACCAATGTCACACGTTCACAGGCGCCGAAATGAGCTAGGATATGAACTCTAGACACTTCTGTGTATTCATTAGTTTATATGCCCTCATGCATTAAACTTGCGTTGTTGCTAACCTGAATTTCAATTTTTGCAATCCGTAAAAATCTTGCACAGTTTTGGTCATCGGTACCTTGCATTAAATTAAAATCAAATTTTAACATATAATAATGCAACATATACTTTTATTTTCAATAAATAATTACATTTTTGAAAAATAAATAGACCGCGAAAAAGTCAGACTTCAGAACGGCAATCCCGAAGACCGTATTCCTCTTCTTTCGGGAGTCGCCACCGGGAGCCGGGAATTCATAAGAATGTCATTTGGAATTACCCCTGAATAAATACCAGGCCTTTTAAACTGTTGTGTAGTGTAGAAAATATGTCATCAATCATTCACTTTTTAGCTTTTGCGCTTATCTGTATGACTTACATCCGCTGACGAACGCGGTGCTTCCAGCTGTACATGGGAAAATGCCGGCAAAAATCAAACGGCATCCCTTGTTCACTGTGTCGCAGGCCAGAAAACCTAATTTCCCATGACGGAACCCATTCCCGCACTCTTTTCGTTTCATATTATTGCTTTGATTCTTCCTGAACTCGTTTTTAGCAACTAAACCAATGCCGTCCAGGCCTGGGCGGCTTCCATGTTCAGACGTTTTGCCAGAGTGCGGACGATCAGTAGTATCACGTGACAACTTATTCAGACACTGCAGGGCACGTTCAGAGAATCGAAAGGATTTGACCGCGAGCGTCATCTGTGCACGCTGCAACACACTCGGTCTATTTTCCTTTCGGTGCTTATTCGAAGACTGGAGTTTCTTTGACGGCCACAGTGGCTTTTTCGACGGTTTTTAGGCTTGTGTTGTGTTGGGGTTCGTTACTTTGGAGCAAATGTCGAGCAGACAATCTTAGGATCTACTTGCCTATGCGGCTAGCTTTTTAACTTGCCCATCGGGCAATACTTTTCAAATACCACTTGCCCGACGCAAAATCTACATGTGCACGGGCAATCGGGCAACCGTTAGTGTTGAGCCCCGGACATATTAAGTACTACTAACATGAGTTCTGATGTGACCTAGTTTTCAGTGACACCTGTTGTCAAGTTAAATAAGCTCATAAAGTTCTAACTTGCCACTAGATGTCGGTCAAAATCAAAATTGTCTTTGTTAAGCAAATTAAATTGTTTCTTTACAGATTGACTTGCAAAATTTTAAAGTTAGAATGACAAAGTAGATTAGTCATTTGATTAAGCAAGCTAGATGACTCCATGAAATTTTTGTTATTTAAAGATTTTTGCAGATTTTATTAATTATAATTTAAACTCTTGTAGTGTCACACAAAGTTATACATATAGTGTTGACTGCCTCTAACATTCTGTAATGGGCTTGATGTTGGTTAATCAGGCTATACTTTAGTGTTGAGGGCTGAAATGCCAAGCAGGGCCAAAAGTTCAAACCTGATGCAGCACTTTCTAAACTCGAGGCGCATTTTCCAAACTTGATGCGGCAAAATCCAAACTCGTTACAGCGTCGAGTTAAAACAGGTCGTGGAGAACACTGAGTTTTGGAAATTTGGGTCCCTAGTATAGTATTGGCTCTATGGGAATTAGTCTACATAGATCGAGCATCGAATATTACAAAATATTGTACCACACCTCTGTCTATCATACATTATAATTTTCAGAAAATGGACAATGAAGTGAAGTCGAAGTTATTTTGTGGCGGCCTCAACTATGAAACTACAAATGACTCACTGAAAGCCTACTTCAGTCAGTATGGATCTCTGTCGGACGTTATTGTCATGCGTGACGGTGCCTCACAGAAATCACGAGGCTTTGGATTTGTCACATTCGAGACCATGGACGAAGTAGATGAAGTGCAGAGAAACAGACCTCACACAATAGACGGAAAAGAAATAGACACAAAAAGGGTCGTTCCCAAAAGTGTAAGTTAATGCAGAACAAAATGTGTACAAGGTTTAGGTTATGGAAAATTTGGTTAAGATAAGATGGACTTAATAAGAATGCTGTTAAGTTAAATAGACAATCAAGATTTTTCCTGCAGTTTATAGTAATTGCCCATCGAATTTCAACGTAGAGTTGCTGCAACTGAAAACTTGCCAGGAGTCTGCTTGTAAAAACTGACTTCAGAATTTACACTTAAAATTTGAGTATGTAAAATACGGTTTCAAGAGTAATCGAAACTATAAGTGACGATCGATTTACATTTTAGATAGAGCTGAGATCTCGTTTACTTGATAAGCCCTTCACATTGCTGGAAAATATTTCACATGTGCCATTAAGTCGCACTGTGTATAGTCTCCGGATAATCTTCAATTTGACATTTTGAAAAATATCACCAAACTTTGTACTAACACAGTTAACAGTTACAATAGTCTTAAATGCTGGTCATTTAAATCAAAAGTCCAATCTTAAGCCAAACGTGAAATGGTGCCCTGTATGTGATTGATTTGTGCAGGAATCAAACAAACCGGAGGCGCACGTAACAGTGAACAAAATGTTTGTGGGTGGAATAAAGGAACATCACACTGAAGAAAGCCTGCGCAACCTGTTCAACTACGGCAACATTGAGAAGGTAGAAATTATCAAGGACAAGGTTACCGATAAGCCGCGTGGCTTTGCCTTTATTACCTTCGACGACCATGACCCAGTCGACAGATACTACTGTAAGCATTGTCAATTAACCTCTTCATTAGTGTCCAAAGTTTTTGTTAAATAGTTTTTCAATTGTGTTACTTTGAAGAGCTTGTCTTGTTCAATAGATAGACATGCTGTATGATCTCATATTGCCGATTGCATCGTAACATTGTTCTAATAAAATGTTGCGGCTTGTAATTTGCTCATCTGGCTGTTACACAGTGTTCCAAAAAATAGAGCTTGGTGGCAGCTCACTGGACATACGGAAAGCTCTGAATAAACAAGAGTTGACGAAGGCGAGGGAAGAACATGAACGGAAGATGATGAGGGCTGGTGGCCAGGGTGGGGGCCAAGGTGGACGTGGTGGCGGCGGCTTCATGGGTGAGTTGACCCAGGGTGGTTTCAGTGTGGAACCAAATGTTCCCAACTGTAGTTCTTGAAATTCCAGTCCGAGAAGTACATTAAAGGCGAAGGCAACCTTTTATCATGTCACTTTTAGCAAAAATAAGGTTCGTTGATTATCCCAGAAACATTTTTCACTTAACTACAGCTTTTCGTAATTCGATTAATTTCTCGTCCTCTACTCCGGAAGTGGCGTTTTGGGTGGCAAGAGTCTCGCGCCAATTTCTTTTCATTATAGTTTGACTGTGACAGCTGTCGAGTCAGTCATTGTTCTACCTCGGTTGTGATAAGTTCGGTTGTCGTTGGCTATTGTTTACGAGTCGGTCAACGTGCCACACTGTTGCTGCGTGCCGGGATGTATTCATTATCGTCTCACGCGCTTTGGGTACCTTGCGTCGCTTTCCGAAGGATGACACACTTCGCCGTACTTGGCTAGCTCGTTCATGTGGAGAACGCAGCGCTACCCGTCCATGCAACGTACTTCGCCGTACTTGGCTAGCTCGTTCATGTGGAGAATGGAGGGTTACCGAGTGTGTGGCAAGCATTTTCTGCCGTCAGATTACGACAGAGATATGTACGCTGAATTGATGAAGGTCCCTGCGAAACAACGCCTGAAGAAGGGTACCATACCATCGCTATTGATGCCCGGCAGTTCTCCGTCGCCAACCCCGAGAAGTGCGTTTTTGAAGCGAAAAGCCTCGCGAGCTGTGGCCACTATATACAGTGGCTGGAGGCACTTCATCTACTGTCACCTGTGCCTCCGAACGTACGCCATTGCGTGCAATTCCAGGAACTAGCAGTGATTCGTCCTGTGTTGTTGTCCCTAGCCCAGAGCCTGTAAGCAGCCCTGCAGCGATGTTGAGTTGTGGGAGTGAATACAGGCCCAGTTCGACACCCAGTGAAGAGGACAGCTCGTCATCCAATGAACAGATCGGTGAGCCTAAGTTTGATAAGTTTTTTGTGGACTTGTATTGGAGCTATTTAGAAGGTGCCAGGTGTGTGACGAGGGAGTCACACGCTGGGATGTAAGCAGTTTGGGTGCTCAGATCACCCTCCAGTGGGAGTGTGTCGCGGGACACTTGGGCAAGTGGGACAGTTCTTCCTCTGTACGCGAGACGATAATTAGTACACCCCAGTACGCAGCAACAACGTGGCATGTTGACTGACTCGTAAGCAAAAGCAAACGACGACCGAACTTATCACAGCTGAGGTAGAACAATGACTGACTAGACTGCTCTCACAGTCAGACTATATGAAAAGAAATTGGCGCGAAATTCTTGCCTCCTGAAACGTCACTTCCGGAGTAGACGACGAGTAATTAATTAAATTACGAAAAGCAGTAAATAAGTGAAAAATATGTCTGGGATAATCAACGAACCTTATTTTTGCTAAAAATGACATGAAAAAATGTTGCCTTCGCCTTTAATGCGTCAAGGCTTGGAATTAACCGCGGAAACGCGGATTTCTGCTTTTTTCTCTTATTCCCGCCACGCATTTTTGTTATGTTACCGCAGAAAAAAATCGGATTTGCCATAAAATTTCCTCGGCAAATTGGGTTCTTACCGCGGCGTTGCCGATGACTCGAAAAGCAGAAACTGCTCTTTATGTTTCGGAGGAACAAAAATCGTAATTGCTAAGCACCTGGGATAGCGTGGTTCATCAATGGCGTATGCATATGGTTTTAAATCGCAGTGACAATTCGATTCTGCGTCCAAAAATGCGTTCACCTGGGAGTAGACAGAATATTTCGTCGAAAAAGTGGATAAAAGAAACGATCAATGTGTTAAGCAAGCAACAGAGGTCAGGATTTGCGCGTTATAAACTTTGACAGAGGGACAATTACGGCGTGCGTGGCCGAATCACGGAGGATCACCTGAAAACGATGAAACACAAGAAAGAAAAACGATTTCTGAAAGGAAATTCAACCGTATTGGATTGGAATCGTGGGATGCGAGTGA
Source organism: Phoronis australis (assembly GCA_002633005.1). Lineage (NCBI taxonomy): Eukaryota > Metazoa > Phoronida > Phoronidae > Phoronis > Phoronis australis. Next base: position 931,734 of record NMRA01000053.1, read on the forward strand.
TTTATGAAATTCTTTTGTTTGAACCCACGTGCAAGCCTGTGCCAGCAGTTGCCAAGTTGGCTGCTAGGCCTGAGTCTGATTTTGCACATGCCGCCAAAACGGGATACAAAGTGCTATTTTCGTTACTGCAAATACAATTGTGTTTTAAATTGCCGTTGATGTGTTCCTATTTAATTTGACATTTTTCATGTTTTATTTTGTTAAAAAGTCTTATTTTGACCCACTCGAGTTTTGCAGTTCATAAGAAAAGTGGTCATGTGACAGGTTCTGAATGATCTGACTGGTCTAAGTCATTGTTTACAAATTCTGCTAGCCTATTTTGCATGTTCTTGTAGTTGTTTCTTATGTCACATAGTTTGTTCCACACCAGCGTGGCTTATGAACAATTAACTCCTGTAATTACTGTTTGTGTTTGAAACTGAAAAGTTTGGCCAACTTAGAATTGTGGTTGATGTATCCTATAGTTTAGATTATGTTGTTTTTTACTTTCTTTTTTTCCATGCCAATAGTTGGGGTAACGGCCACAGGTTTTTGTGTTGACTTTTTTCCATTTGTGTTGGAATTAAAATTTTTGTTGGAATTAATGGGTATTTATTTCAGGCTTTCCAGATAATCTCTGGATCCATTTTCAAAATTTTTTTTGTAATTTTGTATCGTAAGTATAAGAACTGAAAATAATTTTATAGGTCTCCCTGCAGCAACTCAAGAACAAGATTCTGTCACTCACACTGCAAATTTTGCATCATTATCTTTTTTATTTTAATTTTAAAAAAATATCTTTTGTTGCATCTAAATGCCTTCTTTATTGTTGCTGAAATAGATGTCAGGCACTGCTTAAAATGAGTGCATTTTGCCAACACTACACAGTTACAGGGCATCTTGTGATAATAATGTTTACTTTCGATCTGTTGAGGTATGGTTGTTAAGATTGCAATGTGTATTTTGCTCAGTAAATATTTTACTCTTTTTTGTCATGGGTCATTCCAAGCCCTGAAATAGTTTTGTATTAAAAAATGATGGCATGTTCCCGTTTTTGGATGGATTCGACTTATTTTGCGGCATCTAGTGGTCATTTTTATGCGCCCACATATTTATATGTGGACGCATTATGCCGTCATCTCTGTCCGTCCGTCCGTCTGGGCGGCGTCCGGCGTCCGCTGCTCTATCTCCAAAACCCTTTGACATACGTTCATGAAATTTGGCACATATGTTCCATTCCTGAATGGGACGGCATGTGCGAACTTTCGGACAAATCCGACTACCGGTGTGCCCCCTAGTGGCAATTTTAGTTTTTTTACGCTTACCTTTGTATTTTCAAAAGTCCTGAACGGATTTTCATGAAATTTGGTATGTAGGCACCTATTAGTGAGATGACGCTATCCTGCCGTTTTCAGATGGATTCGACATAGTTTGCGCCACCTAGTGGCCATGTTTAGTGTTTTC
>NMRA01000053.1:933514-988276 GCA_002633005.1 Phoronis australis
AGTAGAAATTTGTTTCTGGCATTCTAATGCTGTGCTAATCTCGTATGTTGGTAAATTTGTTTTTAATTCTATGTTTCTGTGGTGCTTTAAGCAACTGGTGTATAGGATGTGCTTGTATTATGAAGATTACTCACATTTTGCCCCTAGCCTATTGAGGAGACAATGACCATGCCTTTCCATTTTGCTAAGTACAACATACTACATATATGCTCTTTACTGGCCACTTTATGGTACCAATAAACAACCCTAGAAGGATACCGTATGCGGTGCAATTGTGGGCGCATTTCAACGCTCTGCGTTGCTCTTGTTATGATTTAAATAAACACCCCTAGAAGCACACCGTTTGCAGTGCATTCGTGGGCGCATTTCAATGCTCTGTGTTGCTCTTGTTATTCAAGCTGCCATGTCGACAGTCGCAAGGCAGTGCTGCATCGCCCTGTGACTTCAGCACAGTTTTCTGTAAAATGATCGAAATTTAACAACGAAATTTGATGGCAATTCTCCACAGTTTTGTAGAAAGTTTGACATAGGTTACAGATATTTTACATAGCGTTAATTTGATGAGTCCCTGATTCTGGTTGCACCCATTTTGGAGTCCGGGTTTCAACCCCCCCCTCCCAAAACGTATTTTTTAAGCTCCATAGGCGCCTTATTAGGGCGAATACGGTACTGTGTCTTAGTAAAGCGAACTATGTTTAATGTTGGTAAAATCAGTCTCTGATTTGATGCTGAGAGTTCAAGTACCAAGCCAGCCAAAGTTTTAAACCTGGCGCGCCAATTTTTATTAAACTTAACGCGCTTTCTCCAAACTCGACGCGGCAAAATCCAAAACTCGTTACCGCGAGAAGTCAAAAGCGGTTGTTGAGAACACTGCATATGACTTGCTCAGCATGCTCTTGGCAGCATTTACTTGGTGATAACTACACAAATATCAGGAATATACTTTGGAGCGGTGACGTTTTTTTATGAAGTTTCCGCAGTTAAACCGTTATCACTTGATCATTGTGGTTGTTGTGCATGGTTCATTACATTGTAGATCTTCATACATGTCACACAGGTAAGCAGTTTTTTCTAGACTGGGTAAGAAGTCTTGTGCGAATCTTGATCTGTTTCCTTATGTCTTCAGGAGGTCGAGGAGGCCGCGGTGGTCGTGGCGGTGGCGGTGGCCGTGGTGATTTCTACAATGACCGGTTTAACGGTGGTGGTGGAGGTGGTTTCGGTAAGTATTGATGATTAGGTAACGAGCTGTGATTGTTTTTGTCATTTTTGGACAGATCATCGGATGGATTCCACAGATTTAAGGATGCTTTTTCTACACTCATTCAGCTGGGTAATCTAGTTTTTCTTTTATTACTGCAATGCTAGGAAGTGCTTGTAATAAAGTTTGGTGTGTCTCATTATAATCGTGAATTTTTTAAGTTCAGAGCAAGTGCCACTTAGTAACTCTCTGGAGAACTGTGTGTGCAAGTACAATGGGGGAAAAGAAGGAATTTCTGAACAAATTGCAGTTTTGAAGAAAACTGGTACACTTAAAAACAAGTTTGAAAGTAAAAAAATCCCCAGTAATTCCAAATGTTACGCAATCGTTATTTGATACCGAAATGTGCTAGTGATAAAAACTGTGCCTTGTTTGATTCGTGCAACAAAAATGCTCATTTTCACAAAACGAGACTTTGGCTCGATTCTAATGGTCACTAGTTCTCCGATGGTTTCTGGCACCCTGGATGACCCGGGGTTTTTGTGAATCAGTACTTCATTTCCATATTCACAATTTAACAAGACTATACATTATTTTTAAGCTAAGCAACGAGCAGACTGTGTTTGTGTTTTGATTTTCTTAGGAAAAAAAATTTAAAGAGATCAGTGCGAGTGCAGTTAATAGTTTAAATCATTGCAGCACCAGTCATAACAAGACTTGTTAGGCTTTAGGTGATGTATAACAATTAAGCTAATAAAATCAGTCACATTGCTCAGGAATTAGGTTAGCTGTTACTTAAGTTTAAATGAAGAATATTGTACACAAGTCAAACTTTGGTAGGTTAATTATGATTATTTAAAATGTGACCATCTTAAGTACCTTAATCACCAGCTAGGTGTCTGTATACAACTTGCCTTTAGATTTATTTTGGTGTAGAGATATGGAGACACAATCTGGCATTTTTTGTTAGTTTTATTAACTAAAGACCAGTTTTTGTGAAAACTTGCTACATTCCTAGATATATTCCTAGTCACTAGGGTACACAGACATCGGAAAGGATTAGGCATTTTAGTAGCAGCAGTTAGGTATTATGTATTCTGTTCTTGAAAAAAAAATAAAGAGTCTACGGTGTAGTTTAAATTGCTGCTAAATAAAGGTAAATTCAGTATTTCAGGCATCGTGGACTTAATCCACGTTCCTCATGGTTTTCTCTTCTCAGGTGACACAGGTGGCAATATCAAAGGTCCTGGTGGAAGGGGTGGCCGAGGTGGCCCTTTTGGAGGTAGAGGGGGTCGTGGGGGTTATAACAACCAGGGCCCTATGGGAAGAGGCAACATGGGCCCTCCAGTGGGTGGATTTGGCGATGGGGGGAATCCCAACTTTAACCAAGGTCCTGGGAACTTTAATCCACAGTCAAATTTCAACAGTGGCTCCAATCAAAATTTTGGTGGTCCTCACAATCAGTCCGGGGGCAATTTTGGTGGTCCACAGGCCAACTTTGGAGGCCCTCAACAACAGCCGCCACAGCAGAATTTTGGAAATCAGGGCGGCAACTATGCAGGGCAAGGTGGAAATTTTAGTGCCCCGGCTGGAGGCTTTGGCAATCAGCCGGGTAACTTTGGTGGCGGCACTCAAGGGGGGAACTTTGGAAATCAACCTGGCGGTTTTGGGAACCAAGGTCAGACTATGCCCAGCCAAGCTGGATTTGCTGGTCCTCAGACGCAGCAGCAACAGCCTGGCATGGCTCAGCCTACTGCAATGGGCATGGGTCAGACTTACCCTCAGCAACAGCAGCAGCAGCAGCCTCCAGTGGCTGCGGCCAACTACGGGGTTCAGCAGGGTTACCAGGCGGGCGGCCAGGGCTACCAAGCCAATCAGCCGATGCAGCAGACACAGCCAGCTCAGCCACAAGCTGCTCAGCAACAGGTGTACCCCAACCAGAACAATAACAGTAACTACCAAGTGCCGGCTGCCACGCAGCAGCCCAGCCAGGCACAACAAGGTTGGTACCCAAGGCGGGTAGTGTTTAGGTAGTGCTGGGCTGAGTCACGGTTGTCGTGGCTACTAATACTAATGATCTTGTCTACCCAGACTTCTTGATGCAGGCGTCAAAAGTGGAGCAGGTTACCAATAATGGTGTATGTCGGCAGTTTTAAAAAGCCTTCAGAACAATGACTTGGGTTTCTCTGTTTGTTTGGGCATCTAGGTGTTGTAAGAATCAAAAGCTGTTAGATATGATGGTTCTAACATATTGTTATACAGTGTCATTGAACTTAGAATTAGGTGTTTGATATCTAAGTGTATATTTAAGTGGGCAGAGTCTTAAAATGATAAAATGTGGTTATAATGTGTGAAGGTCATGTTTAGGTTTAGGATATTTTCAATGCTTCACTGTATTATGTTTTCTATTTTAAGTCTGCTGTATTCAAATTCATTCATATGTTATGGCTATTTCCTTAAATGACTTATTAGGAATGGAGTTCCATTCCAATCAATTAAGCATGGCACTGATGTGAATCATTCTTTCATTTGGCTTAACCTTAATAGACGGTGGTTTCTTTGAATTGTTAGATTAGGCAAGTGCATTGGGATGTACGCTGATCATACTGATGACCTACTAGATGACTGTTTCCCTTATAACTAGTACGTCGTTTCGTAAAAGCCCAAAAGCATTTTGAACCTGTATCACTTGCTTGTGGTCATTAAGTCTGGGTGACATGGCGGAATCTTGATGTGGTGAACCCCATAGTGGGGAATCGTAAGTTCAAATGCACGTTTGAGTTAGAAGAACGATTGCTTGCATGGTTGTTTACAGAGTCACTTTCAAGTAGCACAGACTAGTACAAGATGACGAGGCACCAGGTAATATTGGGTTGTTCTTTAAAAACCTCAGGGATAAGGTGTACACAAGATCCACCGATTCCCCACTGTGATAGTTTGTATGTGCTTAAGACTTGAACTCTGAGGTAATCATAACAGTTGTACGTTATCAAGTAAGGGTTTGCTTTTGACGTGAAAATGTGAATGTACATTGGTAGGATTTTAGTCCAGCAGAAAATATGACCAAATGGTGCCTCTTTGGATGATTATAGTTTATTTATGTGTCTTCAGACATTAATTCCTACTACAGAGTTTTCATTAAAAACTAGGCTGGAATATGTAACGATTGCTTGATGAGTGGTCAGGGTTTTGGTTGGCTGAGAACATGGGCTGTGTATTTATGGTCCTTTTTCAAGTGTGTAGTGTTCCACTGCAGTATAAATACCATGTCTGTCTTGCAGGCAGCTACAACCAAGGAGGAGGCTACAACCAGGGTGGTGGCTACAACCAAGGATACAACCAGGGTGGTGGTTATAACCAGGGTGGTGGTTATAACCAGGGCGGTGGTTATAACCAAGGCGGTGGATATAATTCAGGGGGTGGCTACTCTGGTGGTGGTGGTGATGGCTACAGTGGTGGTGGATATGGTCAGAGCAACTACAACCAGGGTGAGTACCTGCTACCCAGAGCTATAGACCTAATTCACGCGGCGGACATTAAAATCCAAAGTGAGGCTCACTGCAATAAACAAAGTGGAAGTTGACATTGCGTGAGTTAAATGGCTGGTCTTTGGAGTCCAACTTGAATATTAAATCTTTAAAATGTGTCGATAATTAACCACAGAGACGTAGAAAAATACATTTGAGAACAAGTCGATGCACCAAGGAGTTGTCAGACGAAAAGGTATACCGTATTCGCCGTAATAAGCGCCCATGCCCCTATAAGCGCCCCCCCCCACGCCCAGTCCATGAACGAGTACATGTGAACAATGACGTACCTTCAGTCCTAAAACTCGGCTACAGTAACGTCTTCAATTTATCAAAAAAGTTTAGCATGGATCGTCTAGACCACCAGCGGCACTGCTACGTTTGTATTTAACCGTGACTATACACATCAAAAAGAACGCAACAGCGTTGCTAATTTCGCGACGACCGTGTACCACTATGGTCTGACCTTTCAGTAGACACATCGACTGTCTCATGAATAAAAATAACTCGGTGTTGAACGCACGTGGCCAGAAAGCGCGCGCTACATACATGAACCTCATCAAAGACATTAGTCGGGAACTATCCATTCATGAAACGGGTAGCATAGCATCGGTAAGAAATGAATATTGGCCCTAATTTCCGACTAATACTATAAATCATGTTTGCTTTATTTTTTAGATGGATTGTTTGATTAACCATAATTGGTATTTTTATGCCGAATATCCGATAAAATGACAACTGACAGTGAATGCTTACACACCCTTACACCGAAAAATAAGATAGTTACGTACGCATCCAGCTACACGGCGACTAATATGGGCCTTACCGAAACAAATGTCGAATGTTTTTAGCACGAGACCGGCAAGTGCTGAATGAAACACGCTCTGGTGTAGGCCTACTGTTTGTGCAAATTTCTTAAGACGCAATGCACATCTAGCTCGTTAGATTGCGTGGCTCTGGCCAAAAGACGGTCTCTGCTTTGGCAAATGAACTTTGGTTACACGCACGCGCTCGCTTACTCGCAGACAAACTTCAAAACAAATGTCACGTGACAACAACGTGTGTTCGTCCAGACATTTTTCTCGCCGTGTTGCCGATCATACATGTATTATAGATGGCGCGATGTTGTGCAGATTTGTACTTAAAACTGCCGTAAATCCAGACTCCACGGGAACTTGAAAAAAGTCTTAGGGACGCTACTTAAAAAACTTAATGAGGATTTCAGGTAATTTTCCTGAGTCGAAACTGTTTTTATTCAAGCATTGAAGTCGCCATATCGAAGACGGCGATTTTGAGGCAGTCAGTCGGCGAGTTTTCGCCCTGGGATTTCAGCACAACTTTCTGTAAAATGATCATAATTTAGCAGCAAAGTTTGATAGCAATGCACCACAGTTTTGTTGGAAGTCTTTCATAGATTACAAATACGTCACAGAACGTAAATTTGATGACTCTTAGCTTCCGATTTCACCCATTTCATAGACGGGGTTTCAACCGCCTTGGGTTATAATAAGCGCCCCCCCCCTGAACCGAACTTTTCTAAGCGCCCTGGGCGGTTATTACGGTGAATATGGTAAGTTTGTTTCGGAAAGCAAGGTTTGCTCTATACATAACAATAAGCAGCTGATGCAAATACGGCATGAAAAAAATGGCCGTCTATGTAACTGCAAATGATAATTCTGCCTTGCCTCAAGTTTGCGGCAGCACAGTGATTGGAAGTGACTCTGGTTAACCAAGAACAAGTTGCCCTACCTTAGTGAGGTGGGGTAAGTTGTCACAAGTGGGACAGTTTGCACTAGATAAAAAAATTCCATACAGCCCTTAAGCCTAGCGACAACTTGTTCCACAGGAGTAACTTGTTTTAGGAAGTCTGTGTGTGTTCGCGGCACTTTGGACTACTGAAAGAATTGATTGTTATGATACATGCTTAAAAATTTATGTTCTGCGTGCTTTACAACCTTGACGGCAATTAGCAAATCACAGCCAATGCTCAACATAACTGGGCCTAAGTTAAATTTGAGTTTGGTGTGGAGCTAATAATCACCTTGATCACAAAAACGTTTCAGTACTGCAAGTCTCAAATTCACTAACAGTGCCTCTCCTACATATGTTTCTTCACTTCAAGTCGTGTGTCTTGGTACCGTGCGTGCAGCAGTGTCGTGTTAGCAGTGCCACCTGTTGACAGTAAAGCACTCGGTCATGTGGGTAGCTTTTGCAAGGTCGTCCTGGAAGTCCTTGTTATTTACCAACACCTTTACAACTGAGTGGTGGTGAAACTTGAAAGTGTCGTGCGACAAAAACAACACAGCCACAAAAATGTCCTTGTATTAATGTTTTGTTCATTTTCAGTATTGGGAATGCTCATACATTTACTATTTGATTTTTCCCAACGTATTGAGTTATGAAATAATTCTGTTGTTAGTGTATCAGTTGGTCTTCATACTCTTTGCGTTGTGGTCAGGTAAATATTTTTACTTATGGAACCAATTTTAGTTGAAATCAGTTTTTAGCCGCTTTTGAACTTCAGGCGTTTGACGGTGACACTCGTGTGTCTCAATGTTCACTCTCCATATTGTAGGTGGTGGCCAGTGGCAGAATGATGGCTTTGGCAGCTATAACCAGCAGGGTTACAGTGGGGGTCCAGTGAAACAACAACAGAGCTACAGTAAGAACACCTTAAGTACACCTCTTGCAGCAAAATTTTCTAGTGTCCAAAGTTATTTGTTGAATAAATATCGTCGTCCTCAGTGCCTCGTTCACTCCGGTGGTGTTTGCTGAAAAGTTGTTAACTTAGTGTTTAATAGTGCGGTGTTGATATTTGCTCAAGATCTTACATGATGCATTTCAGGTGGTGGTGGTGGCGGTGGCGGCTATGGAGGAGGCTACAACAGGCGGTAGACCTTTGGTTTCCACTCCATATTACAGTCCCTGTTTTGGTAAGTGTAAGCTTATTTTGATCACAAAATTTTCATCCTACACCATAAGCAGTTGTTCGTTTAAAGACTGTCGCAGCTAAAGTGAATTGCCAGTGTTTAATGTAAAATTTTAATGCATTATTTTAAATATTCTGTTGAGTTATTCAATACTGAATTGCATATATGCTATGAATTGCATTTAGCCGTTGTGTATACCATGAGATTAATTGATTTTTTTATTTTATTACACATCTAGGTAAACACTTATAGTTATAAGTTAAGAGCAGTGAGGCGAATTTATAGCTATGAGTCGGGGAGTACCACAGTCTGTACTTAGCCACAGCCAGTTTCAAACGTTACCCAGCAAGCAATAGTGACTATGGAATACGTCTAGATATAGGAAGCTGGCAGAGGACATAGCATTAGACCGAGGTTATGAAAGAGGCCGTCCTAGATTTATGTTAAACGTGGTTGCCTGTCACTATCATCGTACTAGTGTTTTTGAAACTGACTGTAATACAGTGAGTTAAGAGACTCTGCTGATTCTCGGCGACACCCATCATCCAATCAGAAGTTGCTTCGGTTTTAGTGAGAATAGTTGTAATTTTATCTGTGTATGTGTGTTGCTCTTTTCCAACCGAAAAGTCCGGAATTTTTATTATATTTTCTTGTATGTAAAATAAAGTGAATTGTCTTTGTACTGTCTAGTTTATTGTTTCTGATTATTCAGTTGACTATCGAAAAGTATTGCATATTCTCAGTGACATTTACTCTAATATATTGGATTTGAAAATGAACTATATACTCATTTTTTTGACTGATATATATACAGATAAACTTGATTTTACCATGAGAAAGCTTTACCTTTAGGAGACCAATTACTCTTCCCAGTTTTTCATTGATACTATTTTCCTGTGCTTTGATTGGCACCAACTTGCAAATGGTTGTGCCTAAAATGATGTGTTTAATGAGGGAGGCTCTTGTCATGACACTTGTATGAACACTAGCCTTTAGCGGAGACGTGCTGGCCATAGGCCGACTGAGTTATCTTTCTAGGAGTTGGTATATGAAGTCATTGCTTAAGTACATGACAGTAGCTCAGAGTTCAGGTAAATATCGTATTCCTTTGTGATATTATATTTCTCTTTGTTTACGTGTTTATTGCCTTATGTAATAGCAATGAATGGTAATTAGTACCACTTAGTTCATTCAAAGTTGCTTAAATACTAATTTCATGAATGTGTCATGCATTTTCATCGCAATCCTGATAATATTAAGAGTTAAGTGTGGTGCTGAGTTCAGACGTTTGGGATTTGAGTTTTGTGTCGTGGTTTTCACCTGATGTCCTGTCCATTCCTAGGAGTTTTTTTCTGGAGAGATTTCTAAGAATCTTTTAGAGCAAGGTCCTTTTTGGTAAAAGACGGGCATTGTAGTAAAACTAGTTTAATCCACTTAATTTATTGGGGTTACATGGCATCAGTATGGTTGGTATTTTGCTGCTGATTCATTCAGGCCTCTGGATTTTATTTTTTTAGGAACTGTGGGTTTCCAGCATTAATGAAAAGGGCCTTAGAAAATGATTTCGGGTTGGAAAAGTTTTTGTCCAGCTGATATTTTCTAGTTGAAGCTTTGAATAATCGGAATTTCTGCTGACGAATATTTAAATAGAGTGTTCAGACATCATATTGTTGTGTGAGCTTTTGTCTCGTTCGAATGACTGTTTGAATGAAAATCACCCAGCTCGCCTGGTCCTTTAACAAGTGTTTCTTTGCAAAGGTTTTGCCTCACAAATCAGTTGCAGTAGAAATTCTTTAATTCTGGACGAAGGCAATTGTTTAAATTTGGATTTAACAGATAGCAACAATGCTGATGAGGCAGTTTTTTCTCGTTTATTTTTGTCGAGGAAGTTGGCAATTTAAGCTTTTCCACGAGGTTGTGTTCCAAGAATTCAAACCATCTGGATTGATAGCATTAGGATTGATGAAAGGGATTATCCCATCTGACTCGATTAAATCCAAGTTGACTATGTTATCTATGGACTCCTTTCTGTCAGTTGTGTTATCATGTTTCACTGGTGTTATAAACCGAATCAAAGGTTTGGCCTCAAAACAATAGTGTTCAAAGGTAGCACTGCATGGTCTAATACCTTAGGTGAGCTGAAGGGGAACTGTGATTTAGCATTTTCAAATTCAAAAGACTGCATGGAAGTTTGAGTATTGAAAATTTTCATTGGTCTGTGTAGTGTGGGTTCATGTGTAAATTGTATTGCTTTGTATACAGTTACAGTGTTGACTGGATGAATCTGATGCCTGAGCAGAAACTGACTGATCACAATGATTAAGTGCAGGTAAGAAAAATGCATGGTCTTGCGTACTTTAAGGTTACAAGGAGGTCATTTTTGTACTAAAATCCTGTGTTCATCCTTGACCAGTCACGTATGGCAACTCGTTCATTTGTTAGGTCAGAACTGATCACTGCTTGGATAGCTGTCGTAGACAGTGAGTGCGCAAGACTACCCTGGCACTTGTAACACCTTCAGAGATTAGGAGACGTATTTAGCCTTGCTTTTATAGCTAACAAATTTCGACTATTGCACGTTCAGACTTCACTTATAATTCGAGATAGGAACAGGTGCATAGCTAATGTGTTGTCCATGGAATGCAGTCCTGGTTGTTCAAATTTGTTCTGACGGAAATGAGTGTCTAACGTGACCTCACTATCACTCCTAAGTGGGAACTTTTATTTGGACTACTTAACTAAAATTGGGTTTGATCTGTAAGTTCTTAAGCACAAGAGAAGTGATTTTTGGTTTCACGAAGAACCAGCAGTTGGGTATTCCTTGTGACTATGTTCAGAGCATAAAATGAGCATGCTGACCAGGGCTTGGAATTCTATTTTAATGGGATTTCCTCTTGGTTTTGATTTCCTCATTTGATAACCTGTTTCCTCAATCCTCTTTTCTTTTCTTGTATCATTAGTTTCCAAGCCACCATGTTACTTGGCAAACAACACCTTGTTGGTGACTTTTCAGGGGGGGGGTTGAAGCTTGCGATAGGTCAATCATTTGATGAAACCCACTGCATAGGTTACATGCAGAAAATTTTGTCTCTGCACGTGATACGCGAATCTCCTGGTTCTGAGGCTGTGTGTCGGACCAAAGACACTCTGGAAGAGCTAGTGTGATCACTGGTTTCCATAATGTATGACTACATCTCTACTGGAGATAATTTATTGTCTTCGGAAAATTCGACTTGCTGTAAAAACCATTCTGTACAATTTCCCTCCACAAAAGGGATCCATTGCATTAATGAGCAGGGTTCACACAGCTACTTCTAAAAGTATGTCCTACTTTTCCTACTGTTTCTTTATATTCCTACTTGAAAATTGTGTGAAAGAAAAGTTCCTACTTAAAGTTTTTCTTACTTCCTTCATCACTGACTCCATAATCGTGAGCTACAAGTAGAAATTGTTACATGTAGGACTTAGATAAAAGATATCACTTAAAGGTGCATTTTGTCTCATTGGAATTTTATAAATAGTTATTAATCAAAAATGCCTTCATTGCTAGTCCAAAGTGAGATCAACCTTTTGCAAAAAAATCGTGAAAATTACATACTCAAACATCAAACAAAAGCTCAAGAATTGACTTGAAATGATAAATGAAGCTAACAAGAGAGGGGTAGTCTTTCAATGCATGTCAGCCTGTTTTCCGTGTTTCTGCACTTCAATTATTGACATCTGCAAAGTACAGTGAATGTTGACGACATCTGGGTGCAGTGCCGCTGAATGAGGTTATGCATAAATGAATGCGCAGATTTAGTCGTAAACCTCTGCTGTTACTTTCCATTGGGTTTAAAAGTAGGTTATTCATAGACAAGTAATAAATACTTGTTTTATTCGTTTTCCAGTCTGATATGAGCGAGTGACAGTTGGAACTGTGCCGCAGATGACTGCCTCTGCAATCGAGCCAAGCGTCAGATCGACTTATCGCCGAGAGTGGTAAACCAACGAGAACAATGCTCTGCAGAATGGCTCGCGGGAGTCCATCGAATATGGAGCGAATGACGTCGCCAGCTAAAGGAACTTAAGTGACGTACAGATAGCTCGAGTAAGGGCGCACGTTGGCGCTGAAAATTGAATCTGTCATTATAGTATGTTTCAAAGTGGACAAACGTTTGAAGTTATTGGTAGATGTTTTCTACTGCTTGTGAAAATAAAAGCGGGAAATTATGATGAATGTGACAACACTGGCGTATCTGATATAGATACAGAATACTGCACTGTGAAAAGAAGAATATAACTACACTGATGTCCCATGGCTGAGTTTACCGGATTCGGATGTTTTCATGCTAAGTTTGTAAGTCTGTTCTTCCAGACTGCCTGTTACTGTATCTTATGTGAGGCCATTCACAGCTCATAAACGAGACTGAAACCACGAATGTATTTTACGTGGGACAGCTTGATGTGGGCTCGCCCATACTGTGCTATTCTAGTCTACCAATGTGATGTGAAACCAATTGACCTATACTCTATGTCTGTTGAGTTAGAGAGAGCTCATTTTGAAGTTGTTCAAACATGATATTTAGATTTATGAAGCTTTAAAAAAGAATTTGAGTTATTTTTGTAAATACCCTATTTTTGCAACTACCACACCAGACTTGTAATCTTTTGTAACCATACCACGACTTAGTGATCATGCTACCTTCAAAATTAAATGAAAGCTACCTTTATGGAATGAAACTACAAAAAAATGCNCTGTGCAGAAGGTCCAACGGTTTACATCCCTGGCCCCTGCAACTGTCGAGCCGCCTGTGCACATACAATCGCACTTTGCCCAATTCCACGAGGCAACATATGTTGACCCCCCCTGTGGTATCTTAGATCCGCCACTGAATTCCAGACATTAATTTTACTTAGACACAGCCCTAGACCTACCGGAGATAACTGTTTGGCCAGGACGAGATGAGTGTGTACCTGCAGCTATGAACCTGAATTTTTTTATCAAAATATTTCGTTTCAAGATTAGAAAAGCGTAAACAGTGCTATCGAGTCGGACACTATAGTGCATGTGTTGTCAGTAATCTATGACCTACTTTACTTCAGGAGTCCCACCAGTTGTGACCTACTTTTCATTTGGCGAAATTTAGCAGACGACAGAATAAAAATATCGGTGAATCTTCACTGATTTTATTCGAAAGATCATGAAATCTATGGAATCGTACAGATAATTCGACTTTACGGTACATGCCTAGCTTTACATGAACATATCGTATCAGTGGCCTTGTCATTTGACAGGTGAAGTTGGCCCCGAGGCCGAGGGGTTCTTCGGATTTTCGCTGGCTCCTTGAGCACTTACTTTTTCATCGTCACCTTTACCGAAATTTCCATATCATGAACTTACGATTCACTGTTGAAAAGCATCGCCTCTTGTCTCTGTCGACGCGTTTTCAAATAGTACAAAAACACTCATCGATTCCACCAGGAACGTTTACCAACAGTGTATTTGCCTCTAACATCTCGTTCGAATGTCGGGTATCACGTGACTTTTCGCATAGGGGCGGAGCTTGCGATAGGTCAATTGCCAAAATGCATTACAACCATACAGCTGTAATTTGATAGCAGGTTCTACCTCACGGTGAAGAACAACCCTAGCCGGGAAAGATTGCAACCACCGGCCACTGCTTATTAATTTACATGTCATGTGTGAATGTCCGTCCTCGTTCCTGTCACAGTGAACAGCGTTTTATTGGACACACGGTATTTCCTTCCTCTCTCCCGACGGTTGTCTATGCATTGCAGTTTAGTCCATGTAAGGCCATTTTTACATGGCCCAAAAATAATTATAAAGAAGTAGATAATACCCCTATTCGCTTTGTGAAACCGACTCATTTCGGTAAAGATTTTGGAGTCTGTTGATCAACCACGGGGAAACCTGTGCTGAATGCCGCAGCTCACTGGTCTTGACCGTACGCTGGGTTTGTTCCGTTAGACTTTTGGGCTTCCTACCGTGTGTTCCATTCACAGTCTCAGCTTGGGTTTCACTGTGATATATATTTATTGAAGGATACACAGAACATACAAAGAAATAATAACAAACCCAGAAACCGCGAAGCATTATATCTGGGTTGTAAACAATTCATAAATGAAACTTATATACATAGAGATATATACAATTAAGTAGTATCTAAAATAAGTATTCCAATACTTAGACATGCTATTACAGATATATAAAAACAAAAATATTTACAGATTCATGTAGGGAAATCAGATGCAACAATATTGATAAACGGTATATAAAAATTTGCTAACGTTGCTTAGGAGGAATTCGTTAAGAACAAAGTCAAGGTTAGGACTACCATTCAGTAATAATGTAACTCTAGTAGGGATATTATTACAAGAATTGAGAGCGTTAACAACTGATTGGTTATCATTGAGTGCACGAAAGAGTGAGTCTCTCAGGGATTCGATGAGGGGACATTTGAAGAAAATATGAGGATAAGATTGATGGTCACCACATTTACAGTTTGGAGATACATTACTAAAGTTGTGCCTGAACTTGTCAGAGTTGAGGAAAAGGCCACATCTTGATCTGTACAATGCTATTTCGTTATCGCGGGTAAGGGAGAATTGAGTCAAGGGTGTTGAGTTATCAAAATTATGAAAAACAGTTCTAAAATTATTTTTTATACTCGTAAAAGAGTTGCTTTCCTTAACAGAGACTGGAAGAGAATTCCAGTTGTTGATGCACATCATGACTGTAGACCTTCTGAATGCCTGACTGAACGACGGAGGAATTGCATATGGGGTGGAGAATCTCAAATCACTACGATGGCCTTGTCTAATATATAGATCAAATATTTTTTTGACAGACACGTTGTTGACATTGTTTATTACCTTGAACGTAAATGTGGTCATGTGAAGATTGCGTCGAGTAGACAGTTTGGGCCACTTGAGACTATTCAAAACCTTAACACTATTGGATCCCATGTAAGCTCCAGTTATGAGTAAGGCAGCTTGGGTGGTACTCTTCAGCTTTGTTTTATGTTACCAAGTGCCTGGGGATGAGACGCGCGTTCTCGAAAATATAGCTAATTTTAATTTGTCTATAGGAAATTCGCTAATTACAACTGCACACCGGAAGATCGAAATTGTTCCAAGAGTATGAGCGAGTGAATATCGAGCTCAGTATCCAACAGAAGTACAGTGTAGTTTTCTCTCAAACTGGTTGTATAGAGCTCGTGAACGGTAACATTTCTCTGTTTCTTCAATGAGGCTTGAACAACTTGCATTCCAATCCCTAGCACCTTGCGAAGTTAAGCATCAAATTCTTGTGTAATAGTATGTTGTTAAAAATTTATAGTCCTGCTTTTGATGATTTTCCATCTAACTGAAATAAGTTTTCCAACAGTAGACTTAAGCGGCAGAAAGCCGTCACTAAATTCATTGAAAGTATACACGGTGCCGCTTGTCTTTAGCGGGACCAATGAACTCTATGCATCTCGTTGAGGGGGACCATGATTACACTCCTCATTTTCCTAGTAGTATTAATTTTCAAAAAGTCAGTCGGCTACACAGTTCAGTGATTCCGAGAGCTGTGATCTAGGAATCTCTCGAAAGCGATGCTCGTTCAGTCCTTTAAAATTCCGACTTGCCGTCATTCGATCAACCCGACACGAAGGTTTTACGTGTAAAACACTATAGGATGCTCGAACAGAAAGTTTCTTGTAACTTGCAAATGCCCGAGGCCTTATACCGCGTCACGAGCCATGAAACGAAAAAAAAAAAATTTAACAGAGAGCATACCACCCAAAAAAACAACCTAATTTGTGTCAATTTAGATCGAGTAGTTCTACTCCATAAGGGCACGGTTGCGTTACCTGACACATGACGGCAGACGGAAGTGTTGAAATTATCCAATGACGTAATTGGTTTCACACGCAGTCTGTTCAGCAGTTCACAACACGGGTTACTGGTGTCGGCTTGTTGCTTGAATTCATCGTTTAATACCAGTAAATCATCAAACTTCGATGTAAAACCCTTAAAAATACATCGAGTTCTTACAAAACTGTGTTGTTTTATTTCGCTCTTACGGATTTATTGGTGTTTGGACACACCGTAGCCTACAAAGTTCGGCAGGCTAATAAGGTCCGTAGCAAGAGTTTGTGGTCTGTTTGGAGATAAATTCTACGTATTTTCCGTGAGATACAGACAGCAGGAGAACCTAGCTCTGTGTTGTTTAGACTTTTTATTTTTTTAGTTCTAAACACACAAAACGATTGTCTTCCTGGCCAGTGGCTCGGAGCCCGTCGGGACCACTCGTTACTATCCAGGCCAGTGGCTCGGAAGCCGATCAGACATCACGAACATAAACCAGCCAAAGTTGGAAACTAAACTTCCAGTCAAGAAATACTAGTGAGCCAAAGAAGTGAAGTGCATGTGATTATTTTGGTGAATTAGCCACTGGAAACTGCAAATCTAATTACTCGTCGGGGGCCGCGAAGTCACTGGTTCCACTTGGCCACAGAACCGTCACGGCAGAAGTTTTAGCCTACATTGACAATCATTATTTGAATAATGTAAATGTAAATAAAGATTCCCTAACACCTGGCCGTGGTATAGAAATCAAATTGTCTCACAACAGTTTCTGTCAGCCGCAAACACTTATTCATGAGATCACACGGCCTCGGTATCCCGTCAATTACTTTTTACACATAAAGCCGTTAACGCAGTTGCTGGCTTCTCAAATCATTTGCACTCACGAACACTCCAAAGGCATTCCGAATTGCATCTAATGAGACACTTTGTTTCAGTTTTATATAAGTATTGGTGTATATCAGTCCTATCGTAGCTCTCTCTGTTGTTTCCACCTCGGCTAGGACTTGGGGGAGATAGAGAATTATGACATATAGATGGCGCTTGGTATTCGCCCTAGCCGCCATGTTTCTTTTGTCTCTAAATCCATTGTTTAATTAGCGGTAAGATTCCCTCATTTATTGTAGCCTTAGCACCTGTCTAGCATTGTTAACCTATTGTAATCACACGTCACTTGTTAGCGACCTAGTATTTACCCCCTGTCTCTGTTCTTTCAGGTTACGATCATTCGTAGTTTGCTGTAACCAATAAACAGTGAAGAAATACTTGCGAGTTATTTTCTACTGAGAATAATTCATTTTGAAACGGAAAGCTCAGTAAAATAAACGGCAACTCGGAATCCCTGGCGGCTTAGTAGACGAGAGCTCATCCCAACGAAAACTTCGCAGGTGGATCGTTAAGTTTCACAGGCTATCAGTTCGAACAGGAATACAGTGATGAAGAAATACTAGGGAGGCGCCGTGAACAAGCTCAGACTACGGAACGTATGGATAATTATTTGGTAAGCCGGCATTCGTCAGGCACTGTCCCGCGACGACTGCAGGCCACAGACACGCATGTTTCACGGCCTCATACGTGTTACAGCGTACTTTTAATTCTGCACTACCGCGAGCCACTTGCTAAGCATTTCGGACTCTCGAGGATGTCGAAAAAACGATATCGGGTGCATCGTTCGGACTAGCGGGAACGATGCACCGCAGACATAGCGGCATTAACTCTGCAAATGAACCACTGACATCGCTGCGTCGTTTCTCACCTTCCTCACAGGTTAACGCGACACCTCTCGGCAAAGTAAGGTCGACCGCCTGCAAGGCGATGTGGACATAGCTGACCGATTAAGACGGCAAAAAAGACTAATTAAATTGGGTGGCATTCTCCTTTAAGCATCATTTATTTGCACCACTCGCAGCTCTTTTCCACCTAAGAAGTCGATCATGGACTTGAGGCACAAGTGACGCGGTTACTGCCGGGGGATTGCCGATAAAGCACCCGCCTCAAAACAAATATGAGAGCTTTTCCAGTCGGAAAATGACTGGACACTTCTTGGTAACAAAAATAAGTGACTTAAAGAAATGATTGTTTCCGAAACCGCGCCCAATGACGCTTTTGAGAACAACTAAGGACTTGAACCTGAAGAAATCATTTTCATCCAGAGCGCTTTTCAAAAATCTCCGGTAGGCCTATTATTAAAACAACCTAAACAAGGATTACCCAACGAGGCAGAATTACCAGAAATTCATTTCTATAGCTTGATTAAAAATTACGTGAAAGTTAAACCAATTTGGATTATTTATTCCGTACCCATGGGCGAGGCAGCACTGAAAAAAGTGGGGCTATAGCTCCCCCCCCAGCCCCCTATGGTGCGCCCGGCCGCCCAGGCGGCCGGTAGTACCACTTTTGAAGGGAAACTTCAAGCTCATACGATCGTTCCACAAATTTAGCTAAGGAATAACGCAACGTAGCGGCATTGTTCTCGTATCAGTTACTACTTTTAATGAGATATTTGTTATTGGTTGTAATATAGTGTAGAGCCAGACGAGATCAATGTTACGTTCTTCATTGAAGCTACAAGACCCTGTGGTGTTCGATAACGCATCAGTCGATTTGGGCGGTCGACTAAGATTTTTTTCTCGCATCACGTATAGGCGTCCAAAATGTTCTCACTCACTCATGTCAGTTTCACGTGACGTACAATGCAGCTGGAATTTGTTTTTCGCGAGTCGGCTTCGTAGCCAACAACGCGTACACTACTAAAAGAAAGACAAACACTTAATACTCTGTTCATTTACTGTTGTGATATACGTTTCACATATTAATGCCGTATTTAGTGTTACACTAAGTGGATTGAGTTGGTGAAGAATTCGCGAATAGCCTTTCAAAAGACTAAGCATATACTTCCAACTGTTAAAACATGCAAACAATATATAGTACAAACAAATCCACTTATCTGGGCACCGATATTTTTAAATATACTCAATATTTCAGTTCGTGCAACATTTTGTATGTATTGATTTTGATGCACACACATATTTATAAGAACATTGTCTCGTTATTGATACAAAACATTGTCTCATGCATTTTACCAGGTAAGTTTAAATAAACACTTGGTCACATTGAACACTTGAAAAAACGCCGGCGTAAAATAGTAAATTGATTATACATCACACCGCCACTTAGTGATAGAATATAAACTACTTTTATTACCTGGGCCATTTTGATGCTTACACTAAACTAGTCACGAATTTATGTTTCGAGTGAGAGAGTGGCCGGGAAGGGCGGTGGTGTTTTGTCAATGAAAGCTGACGAAGTATGATATGTGAGGTAAATAGTACTGAACAGAACAAAGGGTTCTAAATGCTGGATTAGGACAAAATCATCATCATCATCATAATCATCATCATCATTATTGTCTTAAAATATTAGCTTCTATATCCGTTGGAAGGGAACTTTATCGGAATAGACGTACGCGTTCTTTTTTGAAAGTCTGCTCGTAAAAAAATCAGCCATCTGAGCGGCATACGATATACCACCTATATGTAGGGACAACCGAGGGGAGAACGATGCCACAGCAGCCGTATCAACTGTAAAACAGAGACAAGCAAACTTCTCGTATCTTCCTCGTTCAATCCCTGTCATCTGCCTTTCAATCTTTACTTTTCTGTTTCTTTTTCTTCTTCCTTGTGTCTGTGTTCCTGAGCCACGGCGGCCGGAGCAGTATTTGTTCCGTCGAGAATTCATCATCTGACTGCAGCCTTGATCTGGCTTGTTCAGATTTACTTGTGACAGTGACGGCGGACAAACTGGCTGGTTGTGGTCTTATTTGCGCACTTGCACCCTCGAGTGGACTCGCATGTTCATCAGACAGGGTCTGTCTTGTTCACTAGGTGACATCTAACTTATGACATCAGGCTTCCTCTTGTCCTCAGACGCTCTCGAGACAATGCGTCTGTTGTCAAGTTTTGTAACGCTCCTTACTGTCAAATCTGGAATAGGCCTAGTCAGTGCCTCCGCGGGCTCCAGTTCAAATACAGGCCGGATCACCTGCAAGGATAAAAATTGTGCTCGACTAGTTTTTTTTTAATAGACGTACGAAAGATTAAAGGATATTCAGTTATAAATTTGTAAAATTTCTCAATCTTTTCTCGGGATACCCGTTTGTAGCAGTGTGGGATGCTTTGGTACTATACGGCAACGAAAAGGCTTTCGGTAGGAAATCTTCCTCGCTCACGTTTCAAACGGTCGTTTTAACGGCACACCTTTCTCATTCACACAGTTCGTAATTCTTGCGAGCTGTAATTTGTTTGCAAACCAGTATTATATGACGGACAAAGCCTACGTTCAACTGACTGATTTAGACCGTTCAGGTTCGGGTCATGAAAGCTCGTTTCCACCCTGTCTCGAGAAATCTGACTTAATCGATTGGCTTTCTTCAAGATGAAAAGATTCAATAAAGCCCTGTCTTTTGCCAAATTGTTAAGTCCGCCTTGAAAAATTGAGATGCCAAAAATGACCAAAACATTGTGATTTTGGCCTTTTTGTACCTATGAAATCGCAAATTCACGATTGCCCCGGTGCAAGTGAAAAGACAACATCCCGAATAATGTCGCACTCCGATTCCCGAAACTTAGGTTAAAGTATATCAATAAGAACTAGATTTTTGACAATTTCCACGTGTTCTCATGAATGGTGCTTGGGTAGAGTTCAATGACGATAGGCGAATGAGCTCGGTTAGGACCTCGCATTATGCGTAGCGCATGGAAAAAAGCTTTTGAAGATTCGATTGGTTATTGCCACGCCTCTCACGTCAGTCAACATCAGCACAAACTAGAATCATCTTTCTTAACCCATTTATGCCCAGATCCGCAGATTATCTTCACGTTTAACCAGATGGGGTATACTCTTGCGAAACAAGCATGACATTATCTTGTAATATTGTCCTGTTATAGGAAATATGCCAGCAACATCATGAAACGAGGTACCAACAGCTATGAGGTCGCCTTCCTTCAAAAACATATCTTATGATTTAGACTAATTAAAGTTATGGAATTAATTGGCCGGCCTCTAAGTGTTCCTCAGTTAAGTTTCAAGTGATTCCAAAACTTCAAAAAAATCGAAAAAACTAGCAACTTGTCGTCGCAGAGACCAGGCATTACACTAAATTGTCTTGTCACGGCGGATCATTTGGAAAAGTCAACACTGAAATAAATTATCCTGTTTCTCATTAACCTTGTCTTTAGTATTTGTCGTCACTCTGCTCTGACAATACATCCATTTTCAGAAATTCTACAACGCACAAAATTCCTAGGAACGTGGCCTTGAGGGCGTGTTTGCGAAAATATCTGGAAGTAACTTAAGATCACATTTTCTAGGAGTCAGCCACTTTCACTCGAAAATTTGTCGTTCCAGTTGTCTCTCTATTCGCAGGGTTTAAAAAAACTAAAAATTTGAACCACTTTGGTACAATATTTTACAAGTTCGAACGGAGCATACACCTCCGGTGTATTGCAAAAGCATTTTTATCTGTAAAACAATTCACTAACTGTTTGCTCAACAGTCGATCTATGCATGAAGTGATTGTTTGATTTGTGTGTTTAAGTTATTTCCCTCACCTCACTTGCCAGATTCCCAAGATCCAGCTGTGCAAGACGTTTTTTAATGTCCCGAAACTGCAGTAGTTTTTCACCATCTTTAGCGGACTCCAGAATTTCTTGCGAGTACTTCAAAGTGCCAGTTATGGTGAGTCTGCTCAACTCAGCTTCATTGTACACAACCTCTGCTTGCTTACGGGCCTTTGCAATCTCTGCTTTTAGTTGTTCAATCGAGGTGGTCTTCTTCATGTCAATTTCTTCAATAACACTATCCTTAAACGTCTTGTACAACTGCTCAATTTCTTCGATCAAGGAGTCTTCTTGCTGTTCAAAATTGTCCACTACTGTTTTCCGGTCACCAGACAACAGCGTAGAATGGTCGGAGGCCATCTTCCAGGTGTCCAAATACTGTCGAATGACGTCATCAGCAGCCGCTGCGGACTCTTCTAGATTTTTTATTTCGTGATGTTTGTGTTCGAGCATTGCGCATAAGTAACACATTGGCTTTTCGCAATTCTGACAGTAAACTTCCATAACCTTGTCGTCGTGCTTTGGGCAATACACCTTTTGCAGACGGCGTATTTCCAGAATGTGCTGGCTAGCTTTGATTTCCTCCAAACTAAGCACTTTGTGGCCGTGAGTAAATTTGGAAAGACAATGGCACTCGGCACATCGCTGACAGAGATGATCTTTGCAGTCAACGCACATGGATGTTGATGTATTTTCAGCTCCTTGAAGGTTACAGACGTCGCAATAATGTACCTCCGATACTTCCGGAAATAGTTCACTTATCTGCGTAAGATAGAGGTTACGTTGGAATCCCGTTGCACCATTTTGTGGCACTTGATATTTCACTTTACACATTGGACAAGGAAAGGAGCCCTTTGTTTACTTTTCGTCTATGTGTTGTGCAATGCATTTCTCACAGAACGAGTGGAGGCAATGATGGTAAGCTCCGCGGAACTTTGATACGCTCCAGACAAATGGGACATTCTTATTCTAGTATCCGTTGGAAGTTTTCTACGTCCTTGCAGTGAGCCATTTATCTGCTAAAAACCAAAGAAAGAAACATTAAAATTACAGATTGCGCACTCTAGAAAAGTATTAACATCTTAGTGCAAGTAATCGCTTCTCGAACATATTGATACGACATGAGCATTTTGACAACCCTTTGTTTCACCTGAAACTGTTTTGCAGATTATTCGGATCGACTTGATATGAGTGCACTGGCAAGTAAACGGAACGAACCCATTTAAAGGCGAAGACAATCTTTTTTCATGTCATTTTTAGCAAAAATAAGGTTCGATGATTATCCCAGACATATTTTCCACTTAATTACAGCTTATCGTAATTTGATTAATTATTCATTATCTACTTCGGAAGTGACGATTTGGGAGGCAAGGATTTCGCGCCAATGTCTTTTCCCACAGTCTGACTATATAGCGTTGTCGAGTCAGTCATTCATCTACCTCGGTTGTCATAAGTTCAGTCGTCGTTTGTTTTTGTTTACGAGTCAGTCAGCATGCCACACTGCTGCTGCGTACCGGGATGTACTCATTATGGCCCAAAGCCTTTAAGCAGCCCTGGACAGATCGGTGAGCCAAACTTTGATAACTTTTTTGTGGACTTGTCTAAAGTTCTGGAGCTATTTAGAAGGTGCCAGGTGTGTGGCGAGGGAGTCACACGGCGGAGTGTAAACACTTTGTGTGCTCAGGTCACTATCAGTGGGAGTGTGTCGCGGACACTCGGGCAAGTGGGACAGCTGTTCCTCTGTCCGTGAGACGATAATGAGTACATCCCGGTACGCAGCAACATTGTGGCATGCTGACTGACTCGTAAACAAAATCACACGATGACCGAACTTATCGAAACCGAGATCGAACAATGACTGACTCGGCAGCTCTCAAAGTCAGACTATACGAAAAGAAATAGGCGAGAAATTCTTGCCACCCAAAACGTCACTTCCGGGGTAGACAAAGAACAATTAATTAAATTACGAAAAGCTGTAATTAAGTGGAAAATGTGTCTGGGATAACCAACGAACCTTAATTTTGCTAAAAAAGACATGAAAAAAGGTTGCTTTAGCCTTTAATAAGTAGGCCTAAGAGCCCAGTCACAACAAGGATAGTTCTCAATCTCGAAAACGGGAAACTGTGAACGACATGGCTTTGGCGGCGCACCATAGGGGGCTGGGGGGGCTATAGCCCCCCACTTTTTTCAGTGCTGCGCCGCCCATGCATGGCTGCCTTGTTTTGAACGGCGTTGCATTCGAGATATGTTTGGACAAAGTTGTGTTCCCCGCCGTTTCAAGATGTAACATTATAACGAATTCAAAAGCGAACGTGGGCGCATTGCAAATCTTTATGTGTTTTTAAGTCCTGACTACTAAGTTCAGTGGACGATGAGCAGAGTGAATTGTTGACGCGTACCAACGAATTTAATGCTGTTACATTGAACTCCAATGCTCTCACTACACGCTGGTGCAATTTTCGTCATAGTGTGACGGCTCATTAGACTGACTCGGACTTTCTGAGGACGAACTGAATGTGACGCCAACGAGCATTGATAGCATTGCTGTGTGTTATGTAGACGGAGCGTAACTATTGGACGTCAAAGGAAAAAGCTGGAAACAAGTACTAGGATTTACCCAGAGTGTGCGTGACTATATTTTTGGCTGGATGTTCCACGGAAGATTATGAAAGTTGGCACGATAAAACCACACCCTATATACTCATAAAAAGGAAGCATTTGTTGTAAGCTTCAAAAACTTACCTCTGGAGCTTGAAAAAGTGAGAGTGGGAACTGAAAAGGACACTCGGTTTATGGGGGAACCTGTATGTGAACTAACCACATATCGGAGCTGCACCTCCATGCTTCCTATGATTGCAATGGTCAATGATCGATTGATATAATCGGGGATATTTTCAGTGTCCTTTTTTCAAGGTATTGGTCACATAAAATCACTAAACCGAACGAAATTAATTTACTTTTCACTAGTGCATGTTTGAGAGAACCAGTTACGTCACTGAGAGCTCATATTTCTTGATTTGACATTCCAGGCACTCCAGTAAGAACATACTTCATTTAGTGTAAACTTGAGATTACAAATTCTGATATCAATGCTTATTTTTGCAGTTAGCGGAAAATTTAGCTGCCTGTTTGTACAAACAAGCGGCCATCTTTGGATAGATGACCTTATCCAAGAAAATGAGCTTATCTGGATATGCTCCTAGAGCCGGGTTATTATGTGCTAAAACCTAGTTTTAGGTGAGACATCACAGGTTTGTGATTGTATGTTTACCGTCAAAACTGATTCACGGACGCGTCCAGCTGAGTCGTCAACGTGAAACTGAAACACAACCAGGTGACCGACATAGTTTTATTTGCAAATTCACAGGAATATTATTAACCAGAATTTCGCCACATGCGCGCACCCAGCCTAAAATGTAGGGATCGGGGAGTCTTGAACTGGGTTTGTGGATCTTATTACTAAAAAAAAAAACGGGTAAACGGAGTTTGTTCAAGGCTATGCATTGTGCATTCGCCCCCAGAGCTCCCCTAGGTGCGCGCATATGCCAGTCAGCAATTCGCACCACGAACTGCCAAATGGAATCTGGGAGAATTTTGGGGGGGGGGGGTCCGCCACTGATAGCCCCCAGCTCTGGCCCTATGGTGGGCTCCACATACAATGTAGTTTAGTGTAGTAAAGATCTGACCAAACTGACTCGTTTCCGGGATGTTCACCCCGCTCTAATGCAAACAGAGTTTAGGACGCAACAAGTGTGTCACCTCAGAGTACCACCGAGAGTTGAAGTTCATCATTGAGCAGTGTCCCGGACGAAAAGGCGGGTGTTTTACTTTGATGCGGATAAAATCACATGCGCCTACAGCACCCGTGTGACTGGAAAATATGTGACATCACAGGCAAGTTTAGGGACCGGCAAAAGTAGAAAGCATCATGGCGAGCCTGATGGAGAGTGTATAAATGACCATGAGGTGTCTCGTCTTGCACCGCATGACTCACGTCCATACAAATAACTTGTATTTACAAAATACTTCAGAAGTTGTTTTCTTCTAGTATCTGTATTATTTTGATTTCTAATATTATGTAACCTTGTATCTCACTTCCACTTTCCTTGCTTCAGTGTAAACTGACTTCGAAAACACTTCGCAATTTGCGCATCTAAACACCGTAAAGTATCAAAATATTTTATTTACTAACCCGACACACCTTCAGTGCGATTGATCCTTGTCGTTTTCTATTGGCCTATATTACGTCACGTGCCTTAATTCTTCGTCTACATCCATTCTTGTTTGCTAATCAAACACTTTTTAGCAGTGCTGTAGTGGTAAAATTAGAGGTAAGTAGGCGCCCAAAGCCCACCGTATCCCATTGAGCACTGAACGTAACTTACTGTGCGTAGGCGCTACGTTCAAATGGCAAAAGGTGGTTGGCTGCGCCCCACTACAGCACCGTATTTTAGTCTCAAAATTTTCGGCAAAACTTTACAACGGGCCAGGTTTTAGACCTGAAGACGCGGTTAGGGCATGATTTTGACATATGGGGGGGGGGGAGAGATTTTACGAATTTCAAAAGTTGCCAAAAAGATGTAGGCCTACTGCCAGAAGCATCCTTGATGGGACATGAATTAACGTACGAAACGCCCACAGCGCGCGGGCATTGAAATCCAGAGAAATGAGTGAATGGAACATCGGGTCGAAATTTCAGTAATGGTTTCGTCCATTTCTAATAACAAAAATGAGGTCCAAGGTCGAGTTTGACGTTATTACATGCGCACACCCGGCCTTTATATATGGGGAGCTCGAATCTCTGGCAAAGTGGATCGGTGACCTGCACACAGCAGTGTGATCAACACACATGAGTCGGGCCCCGATCGTCATTAATAATGATTTTCCTTTCTTCAAAAGAACATTCTCTCATTGGGACTCTTATTATCTTTATAAAACGATCGAGAATGTTGTCTTTGTGTAATTCACAATTTTACGGTTTTAAAGTTACTTTTTTCCGCTATCGGACCCTGGTCAAATGACGCTTGGCAGGGAACTAGGTCACTGTTTTTGGCTGTTTGGATGATATCATTGTCTGTTCGCTTGACACAGTATTCTGTAATTTCCATGACCAATTTGATTTTTTGCATCTCCTCGCAAGTAGTCCATTGTGATGAATTTACAGGATGTAATTATAAGATGCGACACTCCGGCCACTGACTAGGAAGCCACTCTTGAGAGAATCCGAGCTACACCCGGCGAGGGACGTTACTTGCTTTGCTGATCGACTCAAACATGAAATTGATCATGTCAGTTGATTCCCAACGGGACATTCTCTTTCCATCATCGGGACACTCTCTTTCCATCATCGAGTCACCTAGCGTAAAAGGTAGTACGGTTTCACAAAAACAGGAAAATAGTGGCAAGACTATCCGGCGTGACCCCCGCTAGCCGCCGTCACATGATCCGGTCTAGCTGAGGCCAGTTTGAGCTCACTAACTGAAGACTAGATTGAAAAGGCTTAAAACGGCTTTTCAATAAATGCTCTCAAAATGCGCCCCATCAAATAGTAAACCTTTCTGTAAAACTTTCAACTCCCTAAAAGGATGGTTATTTATAATTTTTAAGGGTACTTGTAGGCAGCACAGGAGATAGTCGGCCACGCAGTCGAACGTCCTTTGTCTGCTCTTTTCAAGCCGTGTCTAGAACGAGACTTTGACCTACTTTGACTGACGCGTGAATGCCGGTTCTCTTGAGCCCTTAATTTTCTTTGAAATTTTATGTATTTCAAAGTTTCCAATCAACTTTACAACACATAATTTATCATAACACACAACAGACTATAACAACTAAGAAACTGGTCAACGCGGAATACCCAAGTAAAACAATAGTTCCCAGACTCGTTTTCACCTCCACCACATGGTTTTAACACAATCTAAGCGGCCTTTTATTAGCGGGACCTTACGGATAACTAGGCAGCTCGGACGCTAGTGATCTATCATTATTAATAGTGTTTAAGTTTGGTCCCTTTAGATCTCTTACTGTCGTCCAAAGATCTTTAATTGTCAAGAAACTGTAAGTATCCATCAGAACCTAAATAATGTATATTTGTTAAAGTATACCGGTGTCTTAACTTGTCGTGTGACAACCACAATGGCGTACAAATGCAACCGGCATGTTTGAACGTTTGGTGAATCAGTTGGCTTGACTTCGTGCCCATATTACTTTGAGTTAAAGTTCGAAATTTGAATTTTCGAATCACTTGTGGTTTTTAAGATCATAAGAAAGCAACTAACAGCAGTTAACTAACTAAATGTTTCCATATTAAAGGGAAATTAAATGACTTGAAACTTCGCATGTTGGCCAACAGATGTCTCTCCGTAAAAATTGACATCTGCACACGACTTTTGTTTAAGAACACCATTTTAATGTCATTTTTAGTGAGGATCAAGGTAATCTGGATTAGGTTATGAAATGGTATCAATAAGTATAGTGCGTTTCTCAACAATGTAATCACTAGGTGAGACCAGTTGTCTCACAACCACTGATTTTGCTTACAAAATGGTTGAACTACAACAGTGACAATGGGAATGCTTTAACTGTACCACAATCAATTAAGCTGAGATCTAATATTATTTTATTTGTTTGAAACCATTTTACATCCCGCAGACAGTAAATGTCCAGCAGATATATACTGTAACTTACAAAAAATGGTCGAATTTGACTCAGAATTAAAGAGTGCAAAAGCCAAATTTCCAAGAACTTACTAGATTGTGTAATTAGTTACTAGTAAAGCAGTGGAGTTTCAGTCTAAAATGTCTCGCAATCAGGCTGTTGCAGATACTGGATAGTGGTTAGCATTGTAGGCTGACAACTGCAGGGTGCAATTTGGAGAGTACATGCTCCTCACAAAGTGCAACTTTACAAAATATGACCTCAGTTTGCTGGCATCACCCTCCTGGCGTCAACTTTGGCTAGAACCTCACTCGAGTAGAAATAGCCGAGATTATCCAACCCAGGAATGGAACCAACAACCTGGACAAAACGGGCAAATGTGCAAACCATTTGATTAATGCTGTGTGTCAGCAAATGGGTCATTTAAACACTTTCACGTAACCCCTTCTCAGAAACTTAGGAACAAGTAAACACGAGTTTTCAAGTATGATGAGAGATAGATTCTGTTGAAAAATAAACTTGTTGCACTTTCACCAGTGTTCTCCACATCTGAAAATCTAAACAGGTCGCACGCGTAAAAATTGCAACAACATGCCAGAACCGCGTGGCGGTCAATGTTCTCCATAGGCTAGTGTGCACCTTATTTTTACCCAAGCACTTCAACAGCACTTCACAGTAGTGCAAACAAATAACTGTTCAACTTTTTATTTTTGCAAGGTGGACTTATTTACAAACATATCACAAAACCATGTGTTTAGTAAACGACTTTGAAATTGAAGTCTACACAGACGTGTTTGAAACAGTATGGCGAAATATTTTACTCAATACTTGTGATGTCAAGGTCGAAAAAGTCCAAAAAGTCCATGTCCAAAAAGTTTAAGATAGAGGTAAACGTTTCCCATGAAGTAGACTGTCCAAGTGAAGTGTCTTTGTAAAGCCAGTCGCATTTTTATGTCTTGATAGCTAAGTCTACATTTTTTCTCAGTCTCATGTCTTGCACAGCATTCTTATAGTCAATACCCCGGTCCGCATTGTCTGTCTGAATTTGATGTTCTTTAGTTGATACAACATTAAACTTCTGCACTACCAGAAATCTTGTAAAAACATGCACAATATGCGAGTCCTCCATCGTGAATGCAAATTAGGTATGCCTAGAGTAAACAAAACGGTTCACGTGCGTTTTCCATTTACTTGGACGGGAGTGTTAGGCCTGTTGATGAAAACCAATATTTCTAGAAAGATAGTGACAGGATTGTCAAAGGCTTGCAGCTATGGAATTCCCATAGATTTCAGGATTGTCCCTAACTCATTTATCCAGCTGAGAACCATCTATTCTCAAGTTGGAGGGAATTGTAAGAATGCTGATGTCAGATGTTGTTGGCAAAAATTTGGTCCACCGTTCATGACATGGAAATTTGCGATTCTTTGACTGAGCTCGGCAGTATCACCACCATCGGGATCGGGATCTGGATTATATGTCATATCTGCATCTGAGTTAACGTCTCTCAAGTCTTGGTTTTTAAAATGATCCTTCGCAGTCCTTCTAAGTATGTAGAATGCGCATGTCAATCGGTAACAGAAGCTAGGATAGAGTTGAATAACGTAAGGACCACGCTAGGTAAGCAAGACTGCGATATTATGCTTTTTGAATTGGAGTACGTAATTTTGGCTACAATTTCTCACCGCGAGGCATATATTTTGAACTTTACCCAGTGACGTCACTAGCTGTCCCAAATCTCGGAATTACTCCCCCGAAACCGCAAACAACGTGCACGGCCAATTCCGAAGTTGAGTTGCGAACGGCCTTGGCAGATTTTCAGAGGGAATATGTGGCGTCCACTGCTGTATCTCCTGAACACTTCGCAGGATCTTGATGAGATGTTGTAGACGTGTTCCTATTAAGCTGACGACGGATGGCGACAAATTTCGGACCTCTCCGACTACTGGTGTGCCTCCTAGTGGCAATTTTACTTTTTTACGCTTACCTCTGTATCTTTGGAGGTCCTCAACGGATTTTCATAAAATTTGGCAGTTAGGCATCTATTAGTGAGATGATGCCATACCCTCGTTTTCAGACGAATTTGAGTTACTTTGCGCCACCTAGTGGCCATTTTTACTGTCTTCGAGTCTGTTTTTTAGCGTACACCTCTATCAACCAAACCATTCTAAGGATGAGTTTGAGAATTGGCATACATGTTCTCAGTGTTATGAGGACAGTTGGCGGTGATGACTTTGTATACTGTGGCGCCTCCTAGTGGTAGTTTTGTTTTGCTTCCATAGCTGTATCTCCTAAACCCACTGCAGGATCTTTATGAAACTTAGTGAGTGTATTTATATAAATCTAATAATAGTCGACGACAACTTTCAGGTGTACCCTTTGCCCCCTTGTGGCAATTTCATTTTTTTGTTTTTGTTTTCTTTTGTTTCTCTGAAGTTCCTTGACAGATTTTTATGAAATTCGGTAAATAGCTTTCTATTAAAGAAGCGATGGCATGCTCTGTTTTCAGATGGACTGGACGTTTTGCGCCATCTAGTGGCCATTTTTATGATAGATATAAACTCTAGAAGCACACGGTTTGCGGTGCATTCATGGGCACATTTCAACGCTCTGAACCGGTCGCAGAATTTTTAAACAGGATGCGGGACATTTAAAAAAGCCAAACAGGATGCTGCGACACCTTAATAGTGGTCGTGAAGAACACTGTTCACAGAAACAATGAGTTACACGGCTATTCACGGAGGGCAGATGGCTGGCTTATTGTAGGGTACAGTTTCAACTTCGAAAATGAAACCTTCAAGCAATTCTGACCTGGGAATTGCAAAGGGGTTAAATTAATAAATCGCAGAAATCTTGTGGAATTTCACCTTTCAAGTTGGAGTGTAGTGTTTTAGAGTATTAAGAAATCATACAATGGTTTCCTGGGCTCCGGTGCTTTGAGTTTGGGTCAAATATCGTCCAATCCCCTGTGAAAAACAGTTAAAAACCGCACATTGACTCATTCCCCTGACCAGGAGTAGAAACTCCCATGAACGTTAAAAAGATTTCCTTCTAGGCTAGTCACTTGCAACTCATGAATGGATGTTGCTGTCAAAATTTTGCTTCGATAAATGAATTTCAGGTCTCAAATAATCCATATTCTCTTACAGAGGTTGAAGCTCAAGTTAATTAGTCGCAGGTCTCTTAGGCCTTTCCCACTGGCTCCGAAGCTTTAGTGTTGCGGAAGCTTCGGTCATTGAGAACACTTAAATTCGGTCTTGAGTCGAAATTAACAGCACAAGTTAACTTCGAAATAAAGAGCTCGATTTAACAGCAAAGCGTTGACGCTTTGTTACATTGGGAACACTAATTTCGATCACTGCCTGTGTTTGCCAACAGTGGGCGGTTAATGGTTGCTATTTGTTAATGTTTTGCTCAGAATAATTATGGTTTGGCAGCATAAGCATTCATTTTCAATTTACAACTTATCCACATGTTTGCTGGATTCTTCACGTTTTGAAAAAATCACTGACTGTGCAGTGTACGCAAAACAAGTTCCCTCCACGCCATACCACCTTAGGATCTGCTGTTAGCCTGCTCAAGATTCAATTTTTAATATGCCAGTTTCTTATATCTCGTGCCTTGTGAAGTTGACATTCAAGTTCCCAGATGGAGAGAGGGAAAGGTCCTTGCCGTTTTTTATGGCAAGCTCTCAAAAACAGCAAGGCATATGACCAAAGATAATACTAGAGCCTCCTTGTGGTAATTTCAGTGAGCTATAAGCCGCTTAAATTCGCTGTTAACCACAGTTAACATCAAGGCTTCGGTAGTAGCAAAGGTAACTGAATGGGAAAGGTCCTTATAAGAAGTTGTTGATTGTGGCCAGCTTAGTGGTTCCTGAGCTTTGCATTTGAAATGACTTGTTCATTCGTTGTCTTTGTTTGCACAATGTCCAGTTGACTGTTAACGACATTAAGAGTGACCTGCCTGGCCTTTAATTCTTCATGTTTTTTGATTGAAAAACTCTGAATCTGCTACTTGTAGTTGACATTCAGTTACGAAGTCTACATGTGATTATGTCATGTTTTTTAACTTACGTTTGCGCGTCGAATCTTGTTTTTTCAAAAACTGAAATGTTCATGAAATTGATAGAATAGAATTTATACAGATGAAACATGCACAGTCCTGCATGATCCTAGCAATTTTTGTTGGTACATAAGTTTCATACTACTTGACACTCTCTATCTAGTGGTCCAGGTATGACACAATATTCCCTTCGTCTAACATCAGCAACGGCATTGTGAAATGTACTGTTTGAATACCATCGTGTTTGGAGACATTGCGAAATGTACTGTTTGAATACCTCGTGTTTGGAGACAGAGCGAATCATTAGTCACTCAAATACTAAAAGTTAGACTGGGATAATTTTACCAGCAATGCACGTAAATATTTTCTTTGCTGCTTAGGGATTGCTTAACTCTGGCCAATGGGTCCGCTAGAATTGTAGTAAAAAATGTAGATAAGAAAATAGTAATGTAGTCCAAAGTGACCCCGAGGACTAGGGGTTCAGTTGACCCAAAGCCACGTATTCTAAAGTTTTCCATGATTAATGCAATGAATTGCTTTGTGCATCGTTAACTAGTCCACTTAGGCAAGGAAAGTACTTCTCCACTTTTACCTGCATGTTCTTGAACCTGTTAAGTTTTGTTGTTTTAGTTCACAGTCTAACTTTGCTTTGTTTCTTTAAGATGACGAATATGGACAACCCGAATCTTTGGAAAATCTACTGTGGGAACCTGAACCGTTCTACAGAGCAGAGCACACTTCAACAGTACTTTTCCAACTTCGGGACTGTCAAAGAATGCAAACTTGTATGCGACGCTGAACAAAAGTCTAAGGGTTTTGCTTTCGTCACAATGAGTTCGATAGAGGATGTAGACAATGTGCAGTTGAATCGGCCACACGTTATTGACGGCAAAGATGTTGCAACCAAACGGGCTGTGCCAAGAGATGTGAGTTTATGTACCTTAGTGGCAGGACTGTATAAAAATTTCCAAATTTGACTAACTTCGTAACATCATATCTAAGAAATGGCTGATCAGAGTCATGTGAAACTTTCAGATACTATGCTTTGTGCACTGTCCTTCAAAATGGTGCTAGGGATTGTTTTTAAAGTGTTCCGTTTTTTGCATGCATGGTCTAAAAATATTAAGTCCAGTATCTTTTTCACAAAAAAATGTTGCATAAAACTGAAACAAAATGACATTTTAGAGAGCCTATTGATCATGAAGTCTTCATGAATATTTTTATTCTACACACGATTGCATTATGGTCTAATGAGCTTCTAGTTTCAGTTGGGTCTTAAGTGGGCCTGTTTCAAGACTTAAAAGTCCTAGTAGCACACGTTTTTAACCCTTATTAAATGGTTAAAAGAAGTTACAAGGAACCTAGTAGTACCTATCCTATAACTAATGCACAATTTGTACTGGAGGAAGGTTTAAATAAATGTCACTCTTGATTCTGACCTGAAGAACACACCGCCATTTTGAACTTGTCACGTTTTAAAATATATTTTCTCTAATAATTGAAAATCAAAGTCGATTTAGCAAGTGATTATTTTCCTCGAAGAAAGGTCGTCACGGCATCTGCAAGGGAATTGCTTCGCGGGTTACAAGCACATGTGCATGTTATTGTGATTGAGGTGTAGAGCTCGCTGTTTTGAGCTAAAACTTGTGTTTGTTTGTTTAAACATCGCCGATGTTTTTTTTTTATTTTACATTTATAACGGCCAGTACAGCCGGTATCGATTTGCTGTCAAGTACGCAGAAATATGGTCATATGTTCAGGTAGTCGCAAGACAATTGCTCACTCCAGGCTGGTACTTTGCATCAGTTTCACGATAATGTAATAAAGATAAGACATTTGCTGATCTAGAAAGTTTTTTCCTTTAATTTATTACCTAAATGGGTAGTGTTGCTGAAATTTGACGCACCCTCGCAATGTGTCAGGGCTGACCTCAGTGGCCGAGTGTTGGCTGCGGGAGATGCGGCGACGTACTTCACAAACTTATGGTTTTGCATAAAATATTGTTCGCCATATGCAAAAAACAGGTAAATTTGGACAATTAGTAATGAAATTTGTATAAAAAGAACCAAAATGAGAATCAAAAACAACCAATCAAAGTACGCATTTACGCTCACGGTGATGTCAATACGTTTTCAAGGACAACATGACTGTCATTCAGGAATCGTTCCTGAACTGTTGTACAGGAACTCAGGTGTCACGGAAATAGATGGGAATAGTCCATGATTTTCTGATCTTGCCGAGGTACAAAATTGTGCTCAAAAAGGCTTTTAGTTTGATAACAGAAAGGAGGTGAACATTATTTGAAACTTCAACAATTCATATCCAGTAAGTTGGCCAAAATTAAGACAAAACTTAGGTCAAACTTAAAATCTCTTTCTTGGACTTGAAACAAATTTAAGTTTTGTCTTGAAACTGACTGAAATTTAAGATTTGTCTTGACTAAATCAGTTTTCTTGGATTTGAGCTATCTACTCAAGTAATAACTCAAGTTTTCAAGTTTTTGCTCGAAATTTTTGCAAACATAGCAAACTAGGACTAGTCAGTCTTGCATGAAAGCCATGACGTACTTGAGCACAGAATTATATACACTTGTCTTGAGTTTGTATTAAAGTAGTACGGAATATGTAAAAATTAATTTTGATTTAGAGTACAAAGACTCATCGGCCTGACATCAAAACAGGACAGTTTTTATAAGTTAGCACCTTGTTTGCAAATGTGACACATGCTCCAATTCTCTGTTTAGGATCCAAACCCGCTTGCCCACACCAGCACCAAAAAATTATTTCTGGGCGGAGTCAAGGAAGAAGCCACCGAGGATGACATCAGGACACTGTTCTGCGATTATGGAACAATCGTGAAAGTTGACCGCATGTCGGACAAAATGACAGGAAAATTCAAGGGCTACTATTTCATCACATTCGAATCGGAAGATGCTGTTGATCGATATTACTGTACGTAAGCCATATTGAACCCTTTCTGTTGTAGTTAATGAAGCACCGCATATATTTCTTGCAGTTGAAGCATTTTTGCTGCTTGTGTCCTTTGAACAGTTGCAGAGCTATAATGACATAACCACATTGATTTTTTGTTGTGTTTGGTATGGCTGCGTGACCACTGTTTAATGTTTTCTGAGATAAAAACCCAAGTCCTTCTTTTACCAGGTCAGTTGGTCGTCAGCTTGTTTTTAGCTTCAGTTTGATACATTTTATAATGCACCTTGTATTTGTGAGGCTCATGCACCAGTATTTTCCACTTACTGTAAAACCAAACGTGCCAGAGCTAACAAACGTGCGGGAAATAATTTTTCCAAAGTTTTGCTTAATTGTGTTGCTCATAGGTAAGTGTGCTTTATGGTGGCTTGTGTTCAATATCCTGGTGAT
This sequence comes from Phoronis australis, assembly GCA_002633005.1. Lineage (NCBI taxonomy): Eukaryota > Metazoa > Phoronida > Phoronidae > Phoronis > Phoronis australis. Next base: position 968,739 of record NMRA01000053.1, read on the forward strand.
TTTTTAAACCGAAAAGATCAAGATGGGATCTCAAAAAGTCTCATGTTCTGAATTATCTCTTCATTTTTGTTTTATGCCGTTCCTGATTTTTTCATAAAAGTCATAGACGTCCTAATTTTTGCCTGCACTTGTAGCAAAAATGAAACGTTTTTAAAAACAATTCCAAACAGGAGAACCGTGTCTAAGCCTTAGTGCCTGAAAGTGTCATTAACAATATTTTTTAATTCAAGACTCCTATATCGTTCTTCAGAAATATTGATGATCACACACCTACATTTGTCCATAGGGCTGAAGCGTAGGTATCTTGACTTACAGATTTTTCCGTATTCTATGCTCTTTTGGTGATTAATTTTTTACCGATTTTGTGTATACATTACTGTGTCAGAATGCATTTTTAATTAGGTCAGCCAGCAGAGCATTTGACTGTGACCGCAAAGGTTCCAGGTTCAATTCCGTGCATCATGTCACTTAACGCCTAAATTTGAAACGCTAATTAGGTCATCATATTCTTCTGACCTGGGGGTCAACAAATTAGAAGTATTTTTTACTTAAGATGATTTAAATGGTAAAGTCACCGGTCTTAAGTACAGGGAATGTCGGGCGGACAGTCAGCAAGAATTTGCTGCTCATAGTAAAATCACCTAAAAACAACATATTTTGTCGCAATGTAGTTCTGATGAAAGGTACTAACTTGAAAACGTCTATCCCATCCAACAGAAATCTCAAAAATGTTTTTTCGGCTGTCGCACCAATATTGTCCCTTTACGTCTATGTTGCCGTTTGTTACTGTTATTCAGGGCTTGGAATTTTCCTCGGAAACGCGGATTTCCGCTTTTTTCAAATGTTCTGTCCGCGTATTTTATTATATTTCCGCGTAAAAAAAATCGGATATGATATAAAATTTCCGCGTCAAATTCCTTTCTTACCGCGGCGTTGCCGACGACGTTCACCTCGAAAAGCGGAAGTTGCTCTTTATGTTTCGGAGGAACGTAAATTGTCAACATTGCCGGGGCATCTGGGACAACGTGGTGGGATTTTCAATGGCGTCTCGTGTTATTGTTAAGCGCGGCGACAAATACTACCGCTCTGCAGCCAAAAATGTGTGGGTTTTTTTAGTCCTCCCGATTTTTGTCGGGGAAAGGTTCACATTGACCATTTCAAGGCTGGTTATCGGGCATGATTTGGGCCGTAAAAGTTTCAAAGTTTCCGCGTTTTTTGTCATTGGTCATTCCAAGCCCTGAGATAAAAAGATGCAGACGCACGCTACTTATGGTGGTAACGTTTTTTTTAGTCCTACCGAATTTTGTCGGCGAAAGGTTCACATCGGCTATTTCAAGGCCGGGTAGCGCGCATGTTTTGCGCCGTAAAAGTTTCCGCGTTTTTTGTCATTGGTCATTCCAAGCCCTGGTTATTGTTACTGTTACTGTTGCTATTACTGACATTGTTTTGTGTTGTTCCCTTGCAGTAATAAGGACACTGGAATTGAACGGCAAGCCAGTGGAAGCGAAGAAAGCTGAGGAATTTGGATGTAAGCAAGTTTTTGTTAAACTTGAACAGCTCTGATTTTTAAAGATGATCCTTTCTTTTCTTTTGGTCAATAGACCAGGAACGTTTTCTGAACAGTTTGAATCATTTCGTTCAATTCGAAATCGTGTTGTTGCATGTTAGTTTTTTTAAAACGGGACTGTGTGTGTCTACAGTTGGCCGTCAGAAATTTAAAAAATCTTTCAAAATTGCTTGTGAAGTATTCTAATTGCGATGCATTTAAAAAAGCTATATTGAGAGCTGTTCAGTTCTTCTCAATATCACAAGTCATTTGTTATCTCAGTAAGGAACAGTTTGACGTCACATTTATTACATTCAGTGGTCTGAGAAAAAAGTTTATTGACAGAAGGCCAAGTTTATTGGAATATTCATTTCCAGTGAGCATGTTGTCATTGCTGCTTAAAGTAGAAGATAGCAGAGTAGAGCTCTTCTTGCCGTCATTTTCAGGTGTCTTTCTCGACACAACTGAACGATAGCGTCCTGTTAAAATCGCACTTTATCTTCTAGATGGCGGCACCGGAGGTGGTCGAGGTGGACGTGGGCGTGGCGCCCCGCGTGGAGGTCGTGGTGGTCGCGGTCGTGGAGGGTTTTCGCCATACGGCGGCGGGTTTGATAACCAAGGCGGTGGTGGATACGACGGCTACTCCGGATTTGACGGCTACGGTGAGTAGGGCTCACTGAATCACTCATTCAGAGACTCTCCTGGTGGGCATTTTAGTAGATACCAACTACCATTAATTATTTGAAATGAGATGATGCTCTGATTGTGTTTTATATATCAGCACTTTGTTATGGCGGATGCTGTTTGGAATTGTTTTCTAAAATCTTTTACCTTTGAATGAGCGGCTATCGAAAATATGACTTATATTATTTTCATGAAAAAAAATTTAAGCTGAATAATTGAAAATGAAATATTTTTAGAAAACCGTAACAACATTTTCGAGATCTCATAATGAACATGTATAGGAGAAAAAATTTGGCCATGATGCTAGTACTGGGGCTGTACCTTTCTTTTTGCTAAAGTTTACCATAAGGACATGGTAACGTGATCCAATTAATAACAGATTGGTATAAAGTCGAGCTTTTACTGAGTAATAGTTTTGTAGATATTTGGCTAAGTACAAAGACAAGTCCATAACGTCCTTACATAACCTTAACAGCAGTCATTTTACCCAAAGTTGGGAGACGTATGCATATATATGTACTTGTACTTTAACTGTTATAAATCAATGCGTTTGTATGTTTACTGTAACATGGGTGAGAAACGAACGTGACCGCTGGCCCTAAAACGTGAGCACCCATCCTCCAAATCGGAACGATTCACCACAAAACAGGACATACGGGGATCAAATGGGACCGATGCACCTAAAAACGTGACCGCCCCACCACAAAACAGGACCGGCGGAGACTGAACATGGCTGCCAGACAAAATGCAGTTATCAATGTCTTTGTGTGATACTGCATGTTATTATGCAACCGGCTACCTAGTTGTGTGAAGACTATTAGCTTGGTGGCACTGTGTGTTGAGCTCCGTTAGGCACCAAAATTTCACACAAGCCCGGGTCGTTCTGCTCGTCACCTCGTCTTGAAACGTATAAGTCACATGTAAAGCGAACGACCGGCGGAGGTGCATGCAAAATCTGGGAGTCAACCGACACTCACCTTGCCCGTTGCAGCCGTTAAAGTGAAAAACAATCTAATAAACGTCATTTTCTTGCATAATTCAAATTCCCTAAAATTTTGTGACATCTTTCGGAAGATGATTCGGAAGATGATGACAGCTTCGCCGCAGTAAAATTTGTTCTGAAATTTGTTGCTGGTATTAAAATACTAAAAAGCTTGTAATAATTTGAAACCAGTTCCGATGACTTGTGGCATGTACGCAGCCTCGTAGAAGAGAACAGCAGATTGAAGAATCGGGGAAGATGAAACTGGTCAATGAAAGCTGACCCAAAGAATGCATCACAATTTTAGCAGCAGAATAGGGGCAGAATATCAATTTTTTTCCGAGCGCCGATAAATTCTCTCAAAGAAGAGTGTTGTTAATATCACTAATTTTTTGAGGATCTTACTTGTTCGGTTTTCACCCACGTCGGCGCAAAGCTGTATATTTAGTAGACAGCTTAGCAGCACCAAGGCTAGTTATGATGATACTTTACCCGAGAACAAGAACATCCATTTTTTTACTTCACAAAAATGTCAAATTGGAGAAAATGAGTTTCACTTTTTTCTAAAACTTATGCAGTGGATAAAATTATAATTATTTAGCTCAAAAGTGTGCAACGCGGTTGGTTTTTAGTTAGATTTATTAATTTTAATTATTAACTTTCCTTCAGTTGTTTATAAGTCAAATACTGCAGCAGAGCCTGGTGAAGTAATGCTCAAAAGCGCTGCATTTTACGAAGGTTTCAGTGGATTAATCATCATAAAACCTGCATACGTATATAGCTCCATTGTATGATCTGTGTAGGCCTACAATGTCAATTGACCGGTCAAAAAACTTAGCCCGGTTGTCATTGCGGTCAAGTTTTAATCCCGGCGGTCATGTTCAGTCTTCATCGGTCCTGTTTGTGGTGGGGTGGTCATGTTTTTCTGGTACTTTGGCAACATGTGATCACCATGGTGAGGCGGTCCGATTTGGAGGGCCGGCGGTCATGTTTTTTGGTCTGACGGTGATTGGGTCATGTTGTTTCTCACTCTTGTGCAAGAATTAATAGTTTTCTTGCACCCCTTGTGTTGGATCGCATGACTCATTGTTAAGTGTGAAAAATCTGTCCCAACTTTTACTCGAGCCCGGTACTTCTGTTCAGATGCTGTAGTCTACTGAGCTATTGGTACCATTGGTCAATTTGAAACAAATGCAATCAGATTTATCCAAACTTGGGACTGCATATACATGCATATAACTGTGTTGTTATAGTATATAAAATGGTCACTTAGAGACGTGGTTGGTTGTTAGCAGACATTGTGTTGTTATAGTCAAAGCATTGATATGGTGATGTGATATGACCAACATATGGCGTAACTAACACTTCTATGTTAACCATATCAGTGCTCAGATCAGGGGAGCTATTCACGTGAATCTAAATGGCAATGTCTTCAGTCAGCCCTGCTAGCATCCAAGCGACATCTAGTTACCCCCTCCTTGGTCAACAATTGTCATAGTGGTGAGAGTGCTGTATTGACAACCGAAGGGTTACTGGTTCAAACCATGCCATCTACCTGGAAAATACAATCCAAGTCAGCGCTCGACATAATTGGGTAAACATTTGAAAGTATGAGTGGAAAAAGTAAAATACGAGTAGAAAATTGACCTCACTCGTATCACTTTTGCTGGTGCCCACCTGGCGTCCAGTGTTTTTTGTTTTGGTAACCACTTTCTGCGAGCTCAAATCCGGGAATACGAGTGGCAATCATGTTCACCTGTGTTGAGTGCTTCAAATGCCAACTAGGAGTGTACCAGATACCTTTGTTCTTAACACCTGAAGATGGCTGGAGATATGACTGACCGAAATGTCATGCTAGGCTATAGGTTGGTGTTAATAGACCTAGGAGATTTCAAGACATGACGTAACTTTTGTTTAGTTTGCATGTATGAAATGTGCAACTGTTACTGTTTTCAGGCAGTGGTTACGGAGGGTATGGCAGTTACGGTGCGGGTGATGGCTATAGCTATGGTAATAATTCAGGCGATGGATACAGTCAGGGATACAGCAGTGGTTATGGCCGTGGTCGTGGTAATCGCGTACGTGGCGGCGGCTACAGACCATACTAATCCCGCCCAGTGTACGAGGGACTCCGCCTATAACATTCTCTCTCTGTTTCAACGTATAAAGACTCTTAGTTTCGAAGTGAATGGTAGACGGCATGAATTTTCATGTTTGTACTTTTAAGTGATGACTTATATTTGTTTACAATAAATTTTATGATGACAGTTAGATGTCTAAAACCGTGTTCTGATTTTTTCTGCATTCGGCCTTTTTGTTTTTTCTTATATTGTTGTTCCCTTTCTCATCAACCTCAGTTATTTTCCTACAAAAAGGGTCATCTCTTTTAAGCAGTGGTTGAATGAAGGAACACAATATGTTTTAGGGCCGAATTTTTTTCTTGGATTGTTAAATTTCTCAAAGTCAAATTTCTCAGTCAGCTTTGCCTAGAGCTAGAGAACCACAAAATTTATTTGAATCTATATTTGGAATTTACTGAAATGATGGCCAGTGACCTTGACTGTTCTTGAAATACTTGGCTGCTTGTGTCAACTGACTGGTTGTGTCCACTAGCACATTGTCCGACTGTGACCACAGAGGTAGTGGGGTTCATTCCATCTTAAGGTTGATCTGAAGTGCACAACATTGTTGCCGTTGATGTCACTTTAAAGCCCTACTTCAACGAAATTTTGTTATTTTAGCTGTATTGAGCTTAGGGATAGTCCTAGCAAAGCCTTAGTAAAATATGAAAACGCGAGTTCAATCACGTAAATGTAAGCTGGTCAAATGATAGGTGAAGCTGCTTTTTTGTGCCATGTTGCGTCACTGCTAGATACCAGCACAAACAAAAGGTCGACAACAGTTGCATTGAACTGGGGTCTGAATAGAAAACCATTGCGTGCGGATGTTATTTGCAGCTCGAGGGTTTGAATTAAAAGGTGATTCTCGCCGTGCCATAGACAAAAGCAAGCCAATATCCTAACAGTTCGTTATATTTGGCAATTTATGGCAATAGTGGGTTCAGAGCAATGCTCTTAACATACTGTAGGATTAACATACTGTAGGAACCAAATTTACAGGTGTTGCCGTTCAAGATAGGCTTTGAATCCATAGTGTGAGGTAATGGAGAGGAGGCACATGCTTTGCACTGATACATGTAATAGTGTACCAACAATAGGATACTTTCAGGAAGCAAGGGGGTTTGATCACGTGGGACTGGTGACTCATATCGCCACCTGGCTGTAGCAGGAGTAACTCTTTGCAGAGAGTAGCATAGGGGAACAGTTTGACTTCATGAAAAGACCCTTTTACAGTGTATGTGATTGCACGGAATGTGTTTTAAACAAGTTATAAAATGCCTCCTCGTCCTCTAGAGGCCACTGTTATCCAGTCCCACGTCACTAGTCGCCAAGTTGCTATTTGAAAGTCTCTCATTGTTACTGAGAAAAGAACGCTGATCATTAAAGAACTAGTCCGTGAGGAAGAAAATGTGACAGTCTATAAATTTTCACTGTGCTGATAGGGGTAGATAGCCGTTCTCTCTCACAAACTGCAGTCTCGTTCTCATTTATAACATTCTTGTCTCAATAAAACTTTGCTATTAGGAACCACAAATTTTTTGGATCTTTTCTTGTAAACTGAAGAAACGAGCTTTGTTCCTAAGACAATACTGTATAGTTAGTAGGAATGTCTGGGCAGTTTGTGAGAAAGAATTCTGGTTACTACTATGTGCCAATGAGAAGTCTACCTATCTGGTGCTTCAACTTAGCAATGAGATAGGACATGCTGTTGTGTTTAGTTTTATGCACCCAGTTTAAGGAGTTGCTTTTAGTTTTATACACCCACATTCAGATATGTGTGGACAAACAGCTGTCACCTTTATGGGGGTGTCCAATGTTGTTTTGTCTAAAGGGTTTGTAGGATCTTGATATTTGGCAGATGTTTCTTCTAAGCTGACAAAAGTTGGAGGCGAATGGACCGAATCCGATTACAGCTGCGCCTCCTTGTGGCAATTTTTGTGCACCCACATATTTATATGTGGCTGCATATTGCTGTCTGGGCGACCGATGTCCTCAGTTGTATCTCCTAAAGCCCCCATAGGATCATGAGATTTGGCACATCGAGTCCGTTTTTGGCGCTCGCCCTCCATCAACCAAACCACTTTAAGGATGATTTTGAAAATTGGCACATATGCTCTTAGTGTGAATGGGACGGTTGACGATTTTTCGAATACTGTGGGAGTTTTGTTTTTGCACCCGTAGCTGCATCTCCTAAACCCATTGCAGGATCTTTATTAAATTTAGCAAGTGTATTTATATGAAGTTGACGACGACCACAACTGTCAGACGGTTCCGACGAATGCCGTGCCCCTTAGTGGCAATGTACTCTTTTCCATTTCCTCTGAAGTTCTGTAACAGATATTTATGAAATTTGGTAGATAGCTTTCTTTTAACGAAACTATGTTTTGTTGCCGTTTTCGGATTGATTTGACATATTTTACACCATCTAGTGTCCAATTTTAGTGTGTTTTTGGCGTAAGCCCCACCATCAATCAATCCTCTTTCTAAGGATGAAGTTAGGCGTTTATCTTTCCACTGTGAAGAGGATGGCTGATGATGATTTTCGGACTATCGTGGCCTCTGCTAGTGTTAGTGTTTTGCATCTATGGCTGTATCTCCTAAACCCTCTGCAGGATCTTCATTAAATTTGGCAAGTGTATTTATATGAAGTTAACCGACAACGACGGCATCGTTTAGATGGAACCGATTACCGTTGTGGCCCCTAGTGGCATTTTTTCGTAGCAGATTTTTGTGGAATTTTATCAATGGGTTTCTATTAAGGAGACGAAGGCACCTCATTTTCTGGCGGAGTTGACGTATTCTGCGCCACGCTGTAGCCATTTTAACATTTTTTGATTGTGTTTTTGACATCACCGCTTGAAGGATGGTCACTAAAATTTGGAGATATGTTCCTGATGAGAAGATCGAGGCTGATGTTGATTTCCGTACGTGTTCAAGTGCTCTGACCCCTTTAGTGGCAATTACATTTTTGGCGTCTACGGCAGTATCTCCTGTACCCATTGCAAGATCTTCCTGAAATTTAGCAGATGTGTTTCTATGGAGATGACAACTGATGAGTGCCAGTTGGAAACCAATCCAAATACAGCCGTGCTCCTAGTGGCAATTTATTTGTTTGCCGCTGTAACTTCAGAGTTCCTTGGTGCTTTTTTATGAGATTGGGCAAACAAATTTCTATCATGAAGGCGACAGCATATTTCGTTTTTGTGATGGATTTGAGGCATTCTGCCCCTACTAATGGCCATTTTTAATTATTTGTAGTCTGTTCTTTGTCACCTGCTTCTGCATCTGCCAAACCACGCAGAGGATCATTATGAAAATTGGCAGACGATTTCCTACAGACAAGAGCACAACTGGTGTGGATTTTCATACTGGTCCAACTATTGTGGTGCTCCCTAGTGACATTTTTTCGCATCAAAAGCTGTATCTCCTGACCCCTATTTGAAATTTTGCAGTTATATACATGGGCGGCGCAGCACTGAAAAAAGTGAGGGGAGGCTATAGCCTCTCCCCAGCCCCCTATGGTGCGCCGCCCATGTGTAATCCTAGATGAGTGGATTCGACTACTGCTGTGGTTTCTAATCGCAGTTTTTTAACATTTGCCTTTCTATCTTCGGAGTTTTTTGACGGATTTTCATAAAGTTTGGCAAATAAGAGAGACGACGCCACCTTCCCATTTTTGGATGGATTCGTTGTATTCTGAGCCATCTAGTTGCCTCTTTTAATACAAATAAACACCCCTAAAGGCACACCGTTTGCGGTGCATTCGTGGGTGCATTTCAACGCTCCGCGTTGCTTTTGTAGATTTTTCCGTTTTCCACATCATTTGCCATGTTACTTGACGGATTTTAAAGCAATGTGGCAAAATTGGATTAAGATGACAACGATGACCTACGTGTTCTCTAACAAGGAGAGCACAGCTGATGTTGAATTTCTAATGGATTCGTGAAGTGTTTGAAAAACAACCTCCCTTATATCGTTAATGTTCTGATGCACATTTGGTTGCAAATCTACGCCCAGGGTTGTTCTTGTTGCGTTACTGGGCAATTGTTACTCAATAAACCGTGTGTTAATGTCGTCTGCGTTGCATGAAGAAATGAATGAGGTATGTACTTGCATGTAGAGGTGTTCAAAAATGAAGATTTGTCAATTTTGCACCAATGTACGTAATTCCTCTAAAGGTTTATTACAAGCCTAGTTCTCTCAGTCCCAGTCAGGGCTAGGCGTGGTTCACGAGTCTAAAACCAGACCAATGCAATACCTTAGTGGTCGCAAAATGGGTACCCGAGACTTCATCAATTAATAGAAACTCGAGATAATTTGAGTTTCCCTTGTTTCGTTGACCCACTCGTGACCATACTTCAGAGCACCCGAGACTATTCCTGAAAGGTCAGCGAACCCACCCTAGACGATACCTGACGACAAAACATATACCCACACGAGACGATTCCTGGGAACGGGCGAAACTAAGAGGAAACGTATGTATTCAGAGTAGAAGTACACACTGGTACGCCGGTTTGATTATAGGATTGTTACTTTTTGCCCTCTTGGCACGTCGATTTCTGGAATAAAAATACCAGGTTCTTGAACCGAAAGGGGCGACGCTCTGAACAAGTTCCGAAAACGCCCAGCGGTCCGAGTAAAGCCGTGTTCCACCGCGTTTGACACGCTAGGGTGGGGCTTTTCAGTTCTAATACCTGTGCGCAATGACGGAGACAGTTGCAGACTTTCAGTCCCAATCTCGTTAGCCGTTGAACCCAAGGAATGATGGTAGAAACACATAGGCGGATTTAGGGGGGGGGCCCGCCCCCCCCCCCCCNNCTCGTTTAATTTTGCGCGGTCTTGCGTGATCTTACTTTTTCACGAGTCAGTCGAGCGTTTACGGACTCACTCCTGTTGAAGACTCGTACGTAGCCGTCTTTGAACTAAAACCGTTGCTTTATTTCGTGGTTTGAGGTGGAACGTTTTTTTTTTTTTAAATACCTCGAGTTAGGTTTCCGAATTGTATACGATGAAAGCATGGGCCAAATCGGGGAGTTTACTGAGAAATTCAAAACTGCTATAACTTGATTTGTGTTTTGAAGTTTGAGATTTCGGTTTTATATTATTATCACTTGAGTTTTATAAAAGTCGTCCCAGAAGATTGAAAATGTGTTTCAAAGTAAGTGAAATGTACCAACGTCTTAAAGTCAAAAAGTAGCATTACTATTTAACTGCAAATCTCACGCTTCAGTAAAAGTGAAATTTGATGATAAACTTTGCATCATTTTATTATTTCAGTGATTTCAACGATTCATCAAATCAATGTCAAGATCGCTTCATTTCACGGTAGCGACTGAAAAGTTTACATGTGGACCGCTGCGCCTCAATCTCACCCACCGGAACCACGCGCACGGCTGGGTAGAAACTAAATGTAGTTAGTAAGGTACCCTGTCCCTGCAGTCAGAGTCACATTCAGTCTTCTTAAATTTAAAATCGCTGTTGTTCGCCGCAGTCCAGACCCGTGCCCCAGATATTGTCTCTGCTTCAGAATGAGTCGTCAGATTCAAGAATCACGATTGACACTGATTGGAACTGAGCTCATTTGTAAACAGTGTAATCAATGTTTTAAGAACTATTCATCTCTTTGCACACCCTTTAAGGGTTATTAAATGGACACAAATAAATACTTTATTCTTGTCAGTTCCGACTCATTAGCAGACAATCAGAGTAATGAACTGTCGGACTTCTGGTTTCGGAAGACATTCGAAGTAGTGAATTTTCGAAGGCAGCAAACTTTCGGAGCAGTGACCCTTCAGAGTAGAAGACCTTCGGAGTAGTGAACCTTCGGAATAGTGACGCGTAACTTTGGAAATCTTTTCCATCAAAGTTTTTTGCTTATACGAAGTCTGCGATGCTGTGCAGCTTTGACACTGATTGACAAGAGAAGGTTTTCTTCTTAAACCAAAGTTTTATTAGGTTTAGACCTACTTTTCCCTTCACGTTTAATGCCGATGGATAACATATAAGCCTCCTGGAATCGTTTGCATGGCCCTGCCATCTACGCAAAGACCGCTCGGGCGAAGTTGGCCGGGTACGGCCCGATGATTACGTGAAGCGCTTTGAATCGGAAACAAATTCAAACTTAACAGTTCGTTACACCATTGTATTAGTATAGTAGCTGCAACGATTTTGTTGTTCTCCTTCTATATCAACGGATAGGCTGGAGCCCTTTCAACGGGGGGGGGGGGGGGGGGGNGTTGATGCAACCCCCTGAACCTCCCCCCGGGTTACATGCCTAAGTTAAAGGGTAGAATGAATATTCGTCACTCGGATTTCTCAACCACTTTTTCAGAACTAAGATTTGTAACTTTCGTTTGAATAAATCTTTTTGCTCAACATTTTGTTTCTTACCCAACCTTTTTTCTTTCAGGGGTCATGCTGCCCGTAGAAGTTACTCCAAGTTACGACTGAGCAGAATACCTACCCGAACCTATACCTGATGAAGTGATGAAACGTGATTGGGGCACCCTCCCAAGTTTGCAGTACATCTCTATTTAAGCCATATCAATGGGAGAAACTCGGAGTCGATCACTAAACATTTGGCAAACATTACTCGCTCAACTGGCGCTCTAGGAGGCTAACTATGTTGAATTACGTTTAGAATGATAGCGTGAGTCCTGAGATTCTTATTTTTTCAATTCGCCGACAACATGAAGTTACGTTAAAAATCCAGGCTAGTTAACAACGTTTGCTTTCAGGGCTGCCTTGAATTAAATTCCCTATATTAAAAAACAATCAATGTTTTGGAACAATTTATTACCAACAACTTGTCTATTAGATGACATTATGCAAGGAAACGTAATGATCATGAGCGTATGTTCGGTGCGGGGAAGCCATCGGTTGCTTGGTGTAGCAGTGCAATACATGTATGTCCGCCCGGTTCGCGTCTTGTCTGTAATCTCAACACCCGGGGTAGTTATTAAGCGAAGGTATCGGATGCTCCCTTTACATACATGCGGATCTAGGATATCAAACGGGGGTGGGAGGCAGCCAGAGCAACTGCGGCGGCCAAGGCAATGCGTAGCTATAGCTGACGGCGTCTTTGTCGTGTCCATGGAGGGTGGGGATATGTATGCAAGTGCGAGAACAAGAACGACCGCCCGCTCGACGGTAGGGAGGCTACGACGTGGAACTGGACGCATGCGCTGTTCGGAATCGATTTCCTTATTGTGTCTGATTGCCTATAAACATGTCAGTGTCTTGCCTCGGGTAGTTACTCCGGTGCCATTTACCATGGAGTCTGAACACGATCGCCATTTTGCATATCTCCCACCGACACGATTGTTCGGACTGATCGTTCACTGACGCTTAACACATCTCTACGTGTCCATCGACAAGTGTATTTCAGACTGTGGACCTGATAGGCCTGCGCGTAGGTTTAACCTAACGGAAGGAAAAAGTTTCGAACGATGGTCAAGTCAAAGACTGAGCAGACTATCCAAACTATATGTAGTAAACTAGTACAATAAACAATAAGCTAACATAAGTTAAAATGAGGCTGTGCGCTCTTTCGCGGTATAGCCTCCGCGACCAGACTTGTTGTACTGGTAAAATTAGTAGAGGTAAGCCCACCGTATCACCTCGGAGCCACTGAATGAGTAAAAGTGCATTGAATTCACAAGACTCAGTGATCGACTCACAAACATGCAGGCCTATTTTTGACTCACAGATGGGCACTACTTTGAGTCTGCAGTGGCGAATCTATAGGATATGTCGCGGAAACTGTGCCCAAGGCCAAGGAAGGTAAGGGATCCACGTACGTGCATTCCAAGTGGTCTCTGAAGGAGCCCAAACACAATTATAAAGGAAAATAGGCGCTTAACGCCCCTAAACGATGTGCTGGCGACGTTTTTAATCGCCCATGGATACGTGCGTCCTCGGGGCCCTTCGATCGTCTACCTGATTCATTTCGCTGAATCCTCGTTCACGCAGCTGTACTGCAAGATAGTTGGCTGCGGCTACGTGCACCTACACCCCTCTATAAAACGTAACTTATGGTGCGTTGGCGCTATGTTGAAATGTCAAAAGGTGGTTGGCTGCGCCTACGTGCGCCTACGCCCCACTGCAGCACTGTACGCAACGTGAACTCGGTTGAGAGCCCCGTCCCGGTCTGGTCATGGAATTTTGTGACTCGATTTTTTCAGAGCTTCAAATATTTCTTCCGGTCAACACGAAACCAAAATAAAATAATTGACACATCATTGTATTGCTTACGTCACCTGATAAGAGTCGCAACGTAGCAATGTAGGCCTAGTTGGTCTGAGGTCATACGCACGCGCAACCTCACTTAGCTTGTGAGCCGAACAACTGACAGGCTTGACGCTCTCATGAGCACAACTCCGTCGCTCATGGACACGATTCGTGAACTATCTGTGAGTCCGTGCCTAGTCGTGTTATGTGAGCGCCAGGGCATGTTCGTGAGTAATTGATGAGCTGAGTTTACAGGTCCGCGCGCCGTGTTCATATAAATGCATGATGAGCTGTGTTGTCCGGGTAGCCTATTTAATACGCCTTACTTAAGCTGGATTTTTCTACTAATTCTAACAAAATTTAATTACGCCAGAACACTAAAAAATAGATATCCCCGTTCCTCGTTCAGCTTATACACGTATAATGCGAGGGTGATTAGCCACCAACCAGTTTCTGAAGAGGGGATATTTTTTTCGCGCTAAGATATCTAGTTTCCCAACCCGAGTGCCCACAACTGCTGGCTGCAAAATACCAAGCAAAGCGTTGAAGTGCGCCCACGACTACAACGCAAGCGATGTGCTTCTAGGGGCACAGATCACTTAGAATCCGTCAGAAAACGGGAAGATGTCGTTGCCTCCACAGCGGAAACCTAATGTTAAATTGCATGAAAATCCACCAAGGAACTCTGTTTACTACTGTTGGTTGGGACTGGTTTCTCAGTGGGGAAAGTGGATTCCGTGATTCAGTGGCCGATTGCATGAAACATTTCCAAATAGGGACTCAATTAAGGTGTCTAAGTCTTTTTGCCTATTTGTGTCTTTATGGACTCACAGATGCAATATTTTCTATCATTTCATCTTTATTGTGATCTCGTCTTTGATTAATGACATTTTTAGTAACATAACTAAAAACTGAGCCCAGAGTTCATTGAAAATAAATAGGGACTCAGTCCTTGGGAGCGTTGCTTGAAAATATTCCTACTTATTTTCGATAATATTGACAATTCAAACGTAGAGCTCTCTCTCGATTTGCATCAAAGTCAAAAGTTGACTTAGAAATGAAATTAAAACTATACAAGAAAGGGTAATCGATGTTTTCACAAGTTCAAAAATACGCAGTTGATTTAGGGAACTTAGTTGAATCCCTATTTGGGACTGTTTCATGCCACAGGGCACAGAAAGCTGATACAAGTTTGGAACGCTGTCTTGTAACGACCATCTAGATTGTTATTTCACTAACATAATTATTAGTTCCTTTGAACGTATCCGCCAGTTTTCGGTAATTAATAAATAATTAAACTACAAAACCACACATAATCCCTTAAAACCTTCAAAATAGTGTATGTTAACGAATGCTTAACTCTTGCGCTCTTGATGTTGATGATAACTGGGTAGCAAACCTTCATTTAGGTAAGTCTGGTCAAGTACGACGATCCACTCAAAGTGAGATTGCGAGCGCCTTTGGTGGCCCAAACTTCGAATTAAAAACGAATTTGTGACGGTTTTAAACAGACAAAAATACCTCTTAAAGAGATCCAGTGCGAACACAGACCGGTGGAAAAGCAAAGCTGTCAAGTTTGCATTATTTCAGAACTTAAAGTATTTCTTCTGACAAACGAAGAACTAAAACGAAATAATACTCGCCAATGAAATACAAGCATGTTTCAACAATATAGTCCCAATAATTGAGAAATGTGCGCACAATCTCACATAAAACTTCACAACTTTTATCGAACATTTCTTGATTTTGTGGCATTCACATCTCGCGTTTGGCGTTTTTATACAATACATTTTCATGTCACCGTCGGGGGCCTATATGTTATATTTTGCCCCTGCTAGGTATGTACACGTATATTTTGTTTATTGCGGCTATTCTTTGCGGGCATGGTCTTTGTCACTTCAACAGAAATTTGAACGCCGACTGAGAATTTCGATAAAAGCTGTACGAAGTAAATGGACCCTCGTATTTAATGAAATGAGTGTAAATAGTAAAGGACGCATCGCTTCTCGGTATTACAGACGTCCCAATCAATGTTTTGTTCCCCGCTTAAAGGTAACGGTTGGGCCGTCCGCTCGTTTGTTGTCCAAGTCGTATGTAAACACGTCGCCACTAACTGTTGATTCCTCTGGCGTTTTTGTCACTTCGGCAATGCTCTCCGATATGTCATGCTCGAGTTCTCTACAAATACTTCTATGTTTCTGATGAGCAAATGGCTGTAACGAGAATCGTCTGCCTTGTTTCTTCCCGCCTTTTCTCTTGGATATATGAGGGTTGTCTTTGCGCATGTTTTTGGTTTTATAGACTTGAAGCTGTGTGTAAATCCTTTTTAATTCGAGCTGAAATAATCAAAGAAGTCATAACGAAAGCCAAATTTAATTAAAACAAAAGATGAAACAAGTATAAATCGAGTAACCAGGAATTTAAATGTTCAAGTTTTACAGAAAGTAATATTTTCTCAACTTCAAAAAATAAGAAATTCTTAAAATTCAACATCTGTCGATGCGCATCACACTAATCGACAGAGACATCAGCCAACGAAGCAACATTAATTATGTTACCAGTGCTGCCCCCTATGTAGTGTTCGTTCCATCCATCATTAATGTTTAACTTTGGCAGTTCCTGTCATTTACATCCATTTTAGGATGCACTGCCAGAAACTCAACTGAAATTCTATATTATTATTTCATCAATTTCATCAAAAACTGGTGCCATATTTTCATTGTTTTGCATTTTTAAAATCCATTTTTTTTAGTTTAGTTTGACTAAATTGGGAACAACATATTTCAGAAATGACCTGTTGAATTTTTATGAAATTTTCACATACTATGTTTTATGCACTGTTCTCACAAACACTTTTCAGGATTTCTTTTTAAATTGTTCAAATGCTCCACTTCTGAATGAGGGGCCATCAAAATGAGACTTTTACGAAAAAAATCGAAAGTCGCATTAAAAGAAAACGAAATGATAATTTAGAAAACAGTAACAGGGTTTCTGACATTATTTTGAACATTTGTATCAGGTGAATATGGCTATGTTACTGATACCGTTGTTTTGTTATGAACGTGCCTTTGATATTTTGTCAACTTTTACGAGAACGACATGGTCAAGTGAAGAGACGGCTACAAAGACAACAATCAAATTTTACAGACTTTCGGCTTTAGAAAACATATACTTTTACTGCGTAAACATCTACAATACTGTAGACACTTGGCTCAATTCACAGACCTGTGGATAGGGTGCTACATAACGTTAACGAAGTTAAAACAAAGAGTGCCTTTATTCCCATGGGCTCAAAACCCCGCAACATTCAACACAGTTCAGCTTGCACTACAACTGGGATGGCTTGCCTAGCTAAGCGTTTCATACCCTGATATCTTCTGGATCCATCTCTGAGATGTTTACTTCTCCCACGTCCACGTCCCCGTTAGAGGAGATGCCGAGCTGTAGTTTCATTGACTCTGGCAAAATGGAATCCAACACTTCCGTCGTGGAATAGGCCCTACTTCTGAAGTCAACGGGCTGGCTTGCATACCACATCTATAAAACATTGAAAGAATGCGTATTTTTATGTACACGGTGGTGGAAAATGTATCTCTTCGAACCTAAAGATGGCACTTGCACTTAGTTTGATTGGTTTCTCAATTCGTCCTGCAAGTTTAGAGTTCAAACGAGCTGATAAGTGTACTCTTGGCCAGATTATGCAAGCCCTTACGCCATTTTTTGCGTTCTCATCAATGGCACGGGTGGAACAGAACTTGCACGATCGTAACATTGAGATCAATTTCCTGAAGGAGAAATGCACCCCCGTAAACATCACGGTACAAAAATAGTAGATTTTGAAGAACTTCGTGAACAGGCAAACGAAATCCTCCGCCAAAATAGTGCAACACAGTCCCAATGTTTTGTGCTTTAAGTTTTAAGTAAAAGCTGAAACATGTACGGTGGCCCAATGGTGACATTGAAAAAAAAATCAACTTTAAGGAACAAAAATTACTTTTCTCCGCAGAAAAAAAGTGTTTTCCGTGGAGAAAATTTTTCTCGCGGAGGAAACTTTTTCTCCTCGCAGAAAAGATTTTTTTAGCAGACAAGTTTTTTTTGTAATATTTGTTTTCAAAGTCAACTTTGGGCCACTGTAAACACGAGAATTTCAACAGACTTGTTCAGGAAATTAAAAATGAAAGCTTTGCTTAATAATGTCATTAGCGACACCTCTTATTTCAAAAGAAAGGGACTCATCGTTCAGTATCCCATGTAGAAAGCTGGCAACTGCATGCGTTACTCCGGAAGGTAGGCATTTGACTGGTTCTTGATGACGACTTCTGGCTTATAGAACAATCAGATATCTCAGGAACAAAAAGGTCGTCCAACTACAGAAAGCTCTGTAACACATAGGCCTTTTTCTACACTTACCTTAGGTGCTAATATTAACACGAGAGTCACTGTGACTGTCACCTGACAACGAAGGAAGTAAATTAAGAAGGCGTGGTCCGGGTGTAGCCATGAGTAAACGAAATGTCTGAAAAGGAATAGAATATTCATAGGAGCTTCAGCTACCTTGTGTCGAATGGAATTAGATTTTAACCTACTTACTGTTATAATGATGCTCTCAGCTGTTCCTTGCTAAAATTAAAAATAATTTCTGGAATTGGGAAGGATTGTTTCACAACAATTTACGCTCGGCGCAAGAAATGACCAGCCGAGTAAAACCAATGCTATTGAGCCCAGTAGTATCTAGCAACAGGAGTTAGTTCATCCCAAACCCTTAACTTGAGCAAGGAACAAGCTGGGACCAGTTGTGTTATATAACAGTGATAGGCCTGAACCAGTTTTTGAGCGAAAGTGGGTTTCTCGTAGCTTTACATGTATGTTAAACTCCTTCACTCCATCTCTCGTCCACGTACACGCTGGTAGAGTAAATGAATCGCGCTTTTGTACACGGCTGATCGTTTTACCGACTGTACTGTTCATAAATTTTACCGTCATGTACATCAAGGGTCTGTTTTAAGTTCAAGAGACTTGGCAGAAATTTGGTCTAACGTTACCACGTCACAATTACCAAATTAAAATTTAGTCGTGTCATTATTTGCCCATGACAGCCTGCAATAATTACTTTTACAGTTTTGTGCAGCATAAGACCAAAGTACTGTCTTAAGTCGTAAGTTAGTTTTCATGAAACAGATCCCTGTATTGAATTTATTGAGATAAAGTCGAATACCGAGTGAAGTCAGGAATTAAAATTAGCACGTCATCCTCATTCAGGCAAGCAAAGTTAACATTTCTCAATTACCTGGCAATGTGGAAGGTGGCGGACATGATGAGTTCATTTAGTAATGCGATGGATATGTATTTTGTTTCACTAAAGTCCACGGGAGCGTCTCGCACACAGTAACAAAGGTATAGTCCAAATAACGTAAACAGGAATTCGGCTGAAACAAAAAGAATAGATGATTTATGTTATTGTGCTAAACACACAATACTGATATTTCTGTACGTGAGATGTGCCATGTATGTCTTGAAAAAATAATAACGGGTGGCGAATTTATCATCAAAGAAGGTTTTTATGACTATTTGAAATCGCAAAATTTCAAGGCATGACACGAACTAGTGTTTTTAAAACACATGTATGGGCTCAGTGAGAACGAATTCGTCAGATACATCTGTGTATATCTCTATTTATTGCATGTTCGATGTAAACGATTTTATATATAATCTAAGGGATATGTATCCGAAAACCAAGTGAAGGCAATTACGTGTCTAAGACCAACCCCGCTCCCGAACATTTTGTTTGCCGAGAACGTAGTACCTCACGAACTCAGTCTTTCTCAATACCGCAGTTAAAGTACATTTAATACAAGACTAACCCGAAAGTTGATTTGTGTAAAAAGTTTTATGTCACATTCAGTGAAGTGGTGCGAGGGAAGGGAATGACGTGCGAAGAATAGAACTCGCGGGGCAGGTTAGTCTGTGTACGAGCAAA
>NMRA01000053.1:988295-1062779 GCA_002633005.1 Phoronis australis
GGGGGGGGGGGGGGGAGGCTTTCGTCTGTGTTATAGGAGTACTGAGCGTGAGAAAGATTTCTGAGCGCAGGCAGGCTCTATATATGTATTATGTACGTACCTATGCACGTATGTATGTATGTATGTATGTATGTATGTATGTATGTATGTATGTATGTATGAATACATGTCTGTATGCATGCATCCATATAGTAAATACATACATACATACATGTAGTGGCAACCGGAGAGGGAAGCCCAGGTAGTAGGTGTTAAAACATTAAAACGTGTCACTTATTTATCTGTTGAAAATGACGCCATGGGGCCATTTCTACGGTTTTCACATCAAGATTGTTTTGTTAAGAGCGACCCGGGATCTTTTTAACGTCGAAAAATGAACCATGGGGTCATCTTCACGAGGTCAAAATTCATTGCACCACCGGCTCAGCCCGCGATATCCGATACTGTTCAAGCACTTACATATTTCCACGAAGTAATTCCACCAGGAAGACTTGCACGTATGGAACCACAGTCCGTCGTGTGCCTGAATCTTCTCCGTCAGCCCCACTGTGTGGTGTTCCATACTGACCGCTGTCCAAGAGGCCATGTATCCTACCACCACTATGACAATCACTAACAGGTACTTGAGAAGGTCCTTATCTCGCACGTGCACTCGGCGAGCTTTCCGAGTCTGAAACTCGGCCAGTACCCTGAAATGTCATAGTAAAATTGTCTCAACGGTTCAGACATTCGAATTAATTATTGTATGATCTGGACAGATTGTCTAGATGCCGAAAAAGCCACTCATATTTCATAGTTAATAATTCGCAATACTGATCACTGCTATGGTAACGCCGTTTCAATAGGGCCGTCAAGGACTACCCTCGAATCTCGTTGTATTTACCCACAATGTCGCAAACATCCGTCAGGCACATTTCCTGCCTCGTTTTCGTGGAATTGGAGTTTCACATGTTATTTGTCGTTCTCTGGTTCTTTACAAGTTTTTCTCGGTTGCATTATTCTATTCGTCCTCCCAATGCTAATTAAAGCATACTGCTATGCTGTGGGCTGCAACGCCTAGGTGAGAAAGTTTGCTAAAATGGACAAATACTCGTGTATGCGTGATGCAATATTCTTTGCCTTTCCGACATAAATGACACACGAAAACGTGCCCTATTTCCAAAACGAGGTCACGCGGTTTCTTATCTCCAGGACAAAGGAGAGTTCTATCGCCGTGATCCGGGCCTGCCTTGTTTCAATTGAAAACGTTATTGTAAATTAATGTAGACCCCGGAGGCTTTAGGTTCGCATGCCACAACTTTAACATTACACCACCAGCACGTCACCGAACTAGAAAGTCTTTTATGCATTTTCTGTCATCCGGATTCTGACATGAGGACTTTTAAATGAGGACAAAAAGCATAGTTATTTCAGAGCCCGCCCGGGGTCTATAATCTTTGTACTCGAAATCGAGCTTGACATTATTTTTGACATTTCCCGATATACTTAAAATACCAACTCAAGATAAGTGTCTGTGCTCAAGAATACTAAGATCAACGTGAATGACTGTCCAACCCTGGTTTGCACTGAAAGCTATGAGTTCAACGGGAACTTTGACTCGAATACAACCAGTTTAATTGTGTTCTTCCTCAGTGGCAGTGTGTAACGGCAAAGGGTCTAGCAGAGTTCTATCGTTCTGTTAAAACTACCCCTAGTGGCGTGACTATCATCACCTGGTATGCACGTGGTCGTGTAACAACTAAATCATTTATAAACACGTCTAACATTACAAAAATAGCCTTTGATTTAGGCTACATATCACAACATGAGAAAAATCCTACGCTAACATCTGGGGTTTGTTGCCCCAACGCCTAAGCGAGCCTAAGCCAGACTGTCAGTGACTAACCCGTCATAATCGATTCACAAACTCATACTCATTACTTGGCCGTGATGCTGAAGAAATTCTATTCGATAAATTCTCTTCGAAGACGGATACTATTCCGTTTTCAACTTTGAAAACAGTCATGAGACTATGTACGTTACTGAGTTCCATCAAAGTGATGAAAATGCTAAATGGAGATCTCTTTTGGAACCGAACCGTATCTTGATGTGGTAAGTGCAGTGGCGGATTCAGAGGGGGACCAAGGGGTCATGGCCCTCCTAAAATTCTGTCAAATTCCATTTGGCAGTTCGGGGGTGCGAATGTCTGACGGGCAAAATCCTGGCTAATACTCTGCCCTGCCCCTCCTCGCTCAAAATCCTGGATCCACCCCAGAAGTGTACAGCCGTTTCGTCCATATTCCATTGACTTTGAAACTCGTACGCTAAACAGGCGTGTTGGTTTACGACGGCAATTATCTCACATGATCCAGCACGTTCACCCTTCAATCCGTGTTATAGCACGAGCCCATACTCTACAACTTAGCTTTGTCAATGAAAAGAACCCTAAGTTAACACCCTAACCAGTGGAGATTGGGCAACTCGACCGGTTTGCGTACCTTGGAATCTGCTGGCATTGATCAAAAGCACTATGCTGTTGTAGTAATTACATGACCTCAGGCTACTGATGTTATTGTTCTCAAGGTAACCAGACCCATCATAAACACACTGGAGGCGACAATAGTATTTTTAAATTTTCGTTTTGTAAGTTTGTGAACAGCACCTTTCAATAATTCGTGAAAAGTACACGTGATTAGGTTTTTGAATTTTGAAAACTGGACTAGAAATGTGATTTGATAACCTAAGACATAAGTTTAATGTTGCCACAGTATGTTCCTCATTAATTCTGCTGGGTGTGCAACATAACTGGGCCAATTACACCAAACCATCAGGCAGCAGTTGGATTTTGAGGTAAAAAGTGTCATCGTGCCTGCACAGCGTGTCATTAGATGCCGATAATGGTCTCCACGAATAAGGACCTGTCAGTTCTTTGAAAACCTAGAAAGCACGTCTCGTCCGAGTAAGGATCAAGTTTAGACCAATTCTAGCGGTAGCCACAACTCGAGATCAGCTACTGCATGCACGCCACCCCCGTCCTCCTGTGACTCACAGTTTACACAGCACAGCGTTTGACTGAGTCTGCGGACACTGGATTAATTTGCCCATCTTTCGGAAACATGATGACCAGTATTCGGAAAAACGCCACGATTATACCGTTGATACCGGCGTAGACTTAATGTATAGAAAGACGCTTAAAAGTCGTTAGTATATTAGATTTAGCAGCGCCCGTGAAATTTTGCCAATTGAATATGCTTGCACATGGTTTACTTTTTAGCATCTTTATATTTTTATTATTTTACCTATAAACCTTGAGCAGTAAAACCCCGTACATCACAGCGAACCCCGTCTCCCTCATCCACGGGACCAAGAGACAGACCTCAGTCGAAGGCTCAAAATACATAACAATCACCTGAAATGTTTCATTACAAGTTCGTACATGTCGTTTCGACAACAGCTAAACGCAACATTAAATGATCCATGATCTACGACATATTAGCGTCAGTCTTCAAAATATAACTAGGGCCTAAATGTTGTTGAAGCCCGGGGGTTGAAATCACCAGTCACTCCGAAAATATAGATGGAAATCAACAGTGAATTAGTAGAATCACCCCTATAGTTTTATAGTAGAACTAACCAACAATTTCGCCTACTTACAATGGGCAACAAGAAATTTGTACTCGAATGGCAGTAAAGTGATGTAGACTTCTCAATTTAAGAGCAAGTTTCTAGAATACGCAAGTTAAGACGCATGCATGCTCACCGTGACGTATATAAATATGGAGCCCAGGATCACGAGCTCCAGGAGTGGCCACATACTCAGTTTGAACACCTGAAAAGTTAATTAGTACCACCTAATAATTGATTATGTTTACATAGAGTGACGGTTAGTATAAAGAAGAACAAGTACGACCTATCAATGTGTCTAGAAAGAACGTTAAGGGGTAATAAATTCCAAGCCGCAGACGCTGTGATCGCATCGCGATATGTGAGAGGGAGGATCAAAGTAGATCAATGCATTAAATGATCCCATTGCTTCGCGACCATTAAGTGTTTCCCGTAGGAAACTGTTAATTTTCAATGATATAGACATCAAAGATGGAACGAGCTTGATGTGCCCTATAGGAACCTCTGAAAATGCGTAACACTGGCATTCACTACCATTGGGCATTAGATAAAGTTTTCATAAACGGCACAAAGCGCTTTATATGAAAAAAGTGACATTTTTTATAATGTTCATAATTTTTCATCATCGTCAAGGTTCGGTTTCAGATGTCAAAGCGCCATATTGTTGATCGTTGTATGTATTTCCCGACGGCTATGAAAGGTCAGAACGAGATAATTTTTCTCCACTCCTCTATCGACAGACTTATTAGACCATGGATAGACTCAAGACTTCTATCGATAGACTTATTATCTCTATCGATATCGACAGAGTTATATAGTATCAATATCGATAAACTCATTAAACTCGTCGGTAGACATACTTATTTTATCGACGGAGTTAGCAAGTCTTCCGATAGAGATAACTCCGTCGATAGACTTAGTAACTCTATTGATAAAATTACTAAGTCGGAAGACATATTAACACTTAATATATCGTTGGAGACAGTATATTCAGCGTTAGAGATGCTGAGTTTATCGATATAGATAGAAAGTCTATCGACAGAAATACTACCAGTATCGACAGAGTTAAGATTGGAGGAAAAGAGAACCACCAAGTTTTTCGATAGTTATTACACTGTATCTCTGGACATGGACAAATACGTTTATCGATAAAACTAGCATTTTCATCAATAACGATAGTAATTTTATCAACATATACACTGTACAATAATTCGTTAGATGTAGTTAGGACTGGCAAAAAATTCCCGCGCTGACCTTTTGAGAAGATTCGTTAAGAGTAAGAGTCTAGAATGCTTCTTCACGATTTTGAATAATACTTAATACATTTATACTTAACGAATGCCTCTGCTCCACAGGTGAGAGCAGAAGCAGCAATAGGCTGATCACCTTGTGACTCCTTTTATAAACGATGACGATTCCCAAGACAACAACGATAGTGATGGAGAAGCTTTGAACGCCCAATGGAATCCCGCGTAAGAGGATATGCCTTTCTACGTAACATAGTCCGTCGCTTTCGCAGTCATCACAACGCTTCTTACACGGAGAACATTGGTAAAAGTCGCCGTATTTATTGGGCTGGCCCAATTGATAGAGAACAAAATCTTCTTCTATGTCAGTGCCATTAAAATAAGATTGGTTGCTAGGAAACTGGTGACCGGGGAACACGTATCCAGGCTTGCATTGACAATAGTATGAACCCCTTCGGAAACCCCGACCTGGTATGTGCACACACTGAAATAAAAGAAAGAGGCAGAACCAACATTAAAATGGTTGCACTTGATTGACATCGTCGGTTCTGCTGACATCACCTAGTTGGTTTTCGACGACGCACAGACCAATCAGACGCCATAGCCGCTTTATCCGGCAAAACTAGCGAAGTCAATCAAGTGTAGTCACACGCTGTTTCCCTGCATGTCCGCTGGGGGGTAGAAGACACCCAGATATCATTCAATTTTCGTCGGGAGTTTTTTTTACACCGGCGTTTCTGATTGGCTGATCGAATTGTCAACAGGTAGCGCCTTACATAAACAAACTGGCATCTGATGACTGATGGAGGAAGTGTGGATGTGCATGGATATTAGTTTGTGGTCTGTTGTGACAGGCAATTCGGTGCTTAATTGGGATATGTTCAAAAATGTAAATCGTAAAGTTGGGGTTGCTCCTTTTCTGTGTGCATTTTTCTCCTATCACTGACTTTTGTTTACGTTGCTGCCCTGTGTTCACACAGTATGAATAACACACCGTTATATTGGCCTCGCGGCTATCAAACCTTACTGCAGAAACAAAACATTTGCAGTAGAGGGAACATTTAGTTCCCAAAGATGTTGACAAAGCTAAAAATTGTTCACACTCCACCATTTTTTTCTTTGTTGCAAAGATAACGAATGACTACCAAGATTACATCAACCAGTTATAAAACGTGTGCGTCTGAATGATACCTGCGTGTCTCAAGTTCAACTACCTAGCGCACACGCAGGAAATCAGCGACTCGGAGGTGTAGTCAATGCTTTAAACTTATAACCGGCGAACATGCATGACAAATATTGGATATTTCAGTGGTGTCATTACTTTATAATGGTCCAAACCGTAATAAAGACTTTCACTAGACACGCATATATGTTGGGGTGATAACATGTGACTGAGACATGTTTGCGTCATAACAACTACTCTATCATTGTCACACCGCCAGTGTAGACCTACCTGCATGGGTATTGATATTAATTTCCTCATTTCGTGTCACACTGATTAAAAGGATATCGGACAATTTCTAGAATTATCAGAATTGTGACACAGCACCTGGGTTGTTTCCGTTTTGCATCTGTGCGTTCCAGCGAAAAAAGAACTTCCGTCGTCTGCGCACTGATTGACGTCATAATCATCCAAGCTGATATGAACCCCGACAGCGCCTCTGAAATTAGAGAAACATTTATGTAACTAGAATGATATATCACCGTTCTTAACTACCAGAGATGGCTATAAGGCACTAAATAAATACTGTAATTTGTTTTGCCTCCAATGTCCGTTACATTTTCTGAAGCGAAATCACAAATGAGATTTTTGTAACTCCAGTCTGGCAACGCTTTCTAAAATACCAAACGCATCCGACAACAGTATTCATTAACACCATTTGACCTTAGGAACAAGCGCTGGTCTAATTTCTATCCTGTATTGGGCCACACACGGATTCAATCAAGTAGATTTACTACTTTGCCCTCCATGAGTAGTTGTCGCGCATGACACTCATTGAAAAACGAATGCGTTGCTTTCGTGTTCCATGTTCTCTCACTACTAATAGGAGCCTGAGGGAACTTTACTACGTCTGACAGGGAGGTGTCAGTTGGACATTATGATATCCACCGTTCTTGAGAGTTGACAAAAAGAAGAAACTTTCATGAAGCGCCACCCTTTGGTGGAGTTTTTTGTGAAGCAGTCCAATAGCAGGCTGCAAACGCTTCTGTAGAATTCGTAACGAATCGAAAAAGGCGTGGAAAGACGCAAGCCCCATAATACACCAGTAATTATATATACTGCTGGAAAAGGGAGGAAGGGGGGAAAGGTGGCGGGTGTAGCCATCGCAACATGCCCCCCACGGGGATTTTTACAAGGATTACACAGTCCAACAAGTAAAATTCCATTTTGTCACATTTCTCCACAAAGATCAAAATTTTATAGCTTTGTAGTGTGTAGATGACATTGAACAGCGTTCGATAAATTTACCATTATCTGCAATAAGGTAAACAGCATTTGAAAAAAATGAAAAGAAAACAACTTCAGTCATTATTTTTGTGCGATACAAGTGGAGAATTGCCGTACTCATTACAAAAGACGCCACCGTTCAGTTCGTTTGCTATTTTAGGACACTGGCTTACAGTCGGATATGTTCTGCGGTAAGAATTATCGTTGCTGTGTGTATTTTTGACTACCCATTGACTGAACGATGACGTTGGACGCGATCGATGCTATGTTATATAGACAATATCAAAAATAGCAGTTGCTTCTTGGTAAACCAGTCGGTGGTGCGTATTTTTAGTTGCTCACTTTTTGAAAAAATCCAACGGAGGCCGGTGAACGCATTTTTACCAGCTTTGATGTATGGCCACGGTCTTCGCGCCTAATTCAGGGGTCGATATATAATCTCAATCTAGTAACTTGAATGCTTACGACAAATCTGATTACGATTTGACCGACTTCGGTATAAAAAGGACCCTCGCGATTGGATGTTGTATTTTTGTTATAGAATCATTTCACTCTTGTCCGCTCAGAATCCAAACGAAAACAAATTCATCAATGACCTCCTTTTCAACAGAGCAGTGATTTGATTAAACCTTTTTAGAGTCTCAGAAGCCATTGTTCGAATGATGCATAAGGGAATTTCCATTAGTCTCATTCCTCGCGGTCATTGAAGACTCAGTCTAAACTATTGTCAATTATTCTGCTCATAGTTAAGTAGTAATTCTATTTATTTCCTGGCGGCTCTAAAAATCCTCAAAAAAATAGCATAAACAGTGGCGGATTTAGATGAGGCCAAAGGGGCCATGCCCCCCTAAAATTCTCCAAGATTCCATTTGGCAGTTCGGGAGTGCAAATATCTGACGGGCAAAATCCTGGCTAATACTCTGCCCTGTCTCCCCCCAGCTCAAATCCTGGATCCGACCCTGATGAAGACAACATGGCAGCCTGCAGGATAAGATTTGGGTCAGCGCTGCGCATTAAAGGGGTCAATCTACTAAAATGCCGTATTGGTTCCTAGTTTAAAAAACATCTTTTCATAGATTCTAAACGGAGATTTGCGCCAAAAGCTTAAAATAATGTGACTTTCGTCTTGTTTAGCTTGATAGATACCGAACTGGGTAGGCCTTTTACTGTTACAAAATCGTACTGGGAGTTCAGTTCCGTTAGCAACTCAACGCACAGACATCGCCTACAATGCGGCATTTTAAAATTCGCAGTTTTTGTCTTGGCCAACTCCAATAAGATATGAGACGTGTTTTCTTGGACCGCCAACAGTTTCGCTGTCTTTGTTGGTAACAGAAATAGAATTCATTATCACCGTAAGGAATAATGTGAGACCAGTTTTATGAGATAAATAGGACTAATTTGATGGGAGAAATGCTTCAAGACTGGTCGCAAGTCTCCGTTTAGATTTTATGAAAAGAAACTGTTGCTAAGTTACGACATTTTAGTGAAATAGGCCCTAGTGCAGTATACGCTGAATGTGGCCTTATAAGGGTGCTGCCATTACCAAGCGCTATCAATGTAGCATGCACGCACGCAGGGGGCTCCCCCCTCCTTGGCGAAGCGGCCAAAAAGGTCCGCCTCAGAGAATCAAAAATTCCGAAAACATGTCGAAAACGAGACTAAGGTCCACTAAAAAGGCAGGAACTACCAAGATGCGGCGAATGTACAATTCATAGCTCTGCATAGGCGGATTTAGGGGGGGGNACAAATTTGTTAAGAACCGTTTGCACAAAATATAAAACGTGTAATAAGCGTTACAAAAAGAAGTAGGTTTCGCGCGCAAACGCTGTGGACTATAAACAAGTAGGTCTCTAAGTATAGTATCAGCAGTTAAGGCGTGGTGGTGTAGTGGTAAAGCATGCGCTCTCTAATCACCAGGTTGTGAGTTGAGTCCCTTGTATCTTACAGTTTTCTGTTTGACACGTTCTACGTTTTTTTTCGCCTTTTTTCTTGGATAACACTTCAGGAATCAAAGAAAATGCTTGATTTTTAAAGAAAAAAACAGAAAAATTTCCTTGGGCGGGAGGGGGGCAAACCCCCCACCATTCGGTGCTATGCGCATATACAAACGTGGTTTGCGCAAATGCTTACAGCCGGACAAAATGTTGGCTCCCCCTTGCGATATCCTAGATCCGCCACTGCTCTGAACGTGCCTAGTGAATCTTAATGAAAGGTCCTCATTCACAAAAACTCGAGCCCCCATTTTGTGGACTGGGTGCGCGCATGTGTACTATTACAAGTAACTGGAAATTACTGAGGTGCCCACTCCATGTTCTTACTGAAAGAATCTGTCTTCGTTGCTTCGTTATTTGACGCCACGCTACGACGAATCACGAGGAAGAAGAGAGTGGAGTCCACTAGTCCTCCTTATTTGGAACTAATGTCTAGGCTTTCTATTACAATACACTCTAGCACTAAAGCATAATGATATTGGAGAAAAGAAAAACCGAAAAAGTTCGCATCAATTCGTGAAACTAGAGACTCTAAGTCTGAAACAAGCTCCAATTTTAATAAGAGGATATTTTCAAATTTGAAGCTATAAATTGACAGGGTCCGCTTTGTTACATGTTACAAGCGGTAAATTCTACTTTAACCACAAGTACCAGCGAAAGGTTTCTGCAGCGTGGCATTGGACACTTCACAAATACAGGTAGCAACCTCTGTTGTGTAGATGGCTTCAGTGAGAAACAATGAAACATGTCCGGTGTGTGCGCATGCGCGCGGGCGCAAATGTCTTTATCACAGCGTTCGATAGATGCGCTTTGCCAAAGGAACAGGGTTAGACACGGTACGTGAGCAAATGTACTACGTAAAATGCAACGTTTAATTAAGTCGGAAGTGCAACACCTCGGTTGGCAATCACCTCCTCGAGGTACCTCCTTTATCCCATACACAAACAATTAAGGGAATCAAGAAATGCCATCAAAACTGGAAATCCCAACTGTACGTCGAGGAGATTACAAAGAGGTAAATGCTAAGCTGTGGGCGAACACGACTCCGATCGGTACGGCGCTAGAAAGTAGCTTAAAGGATGAAATCGATTCTCAGACTAATACCTTTTCAAATATCCGCTACCTGTCCGCACAAAGTGGTCTTGAATCGCAAACAGTTTATCATGGCAGCAATCTTGTGCAAGCTTGAATGATTATTTTACATTTTATTCGTTCTCAAAGTCAAAAAATCATTCTTTGAAATGTATAGCGATAATTATCGATGCACGAGGACCGAAAAAGCATAAGATCAAGGCTCCATATAAACAGATTTACATGATTTTAGGCAACTAGACAATAAAAGGTTATGAATGTGTGTTTGCAAATACGCCAAAATTCTAGATCAATTCGACAAGTCTTCGTGTTCGAATACGTCAAAATTTACGCCATATTGAAGTAAGAGAAAGTTTACCTCGTTTTCCCGATTTGCTTGCAATATTTGAGTGCTACTTGAATAAACCCGGCACGAGGAATGTTATCAATCAAATTTTATGATCACGAATTTTCATCGATCAGGCTGTGGACTGTTACAGTCAAATACAGCCTGCCTCTCTCTGAAATCCTAATCTTTTTGCGTCACTTGCCTGTGATTAATTTAAACGAGATGTGCGTTTCCGATCTGAGCCACATTCTCATCGTGGTATTATGGTTCACTCGTACGGCAACGGACGTATGTGAACACCCCAAACGAGAACCAATGATCACTGTTAAAACACCCGGATAATTTCTTACCCTCAATGCCATCCGGAATAAAATTTAGTCGTGACAGCAAAGGAGTCTGGTCACGACGGTTTCAGGCTATCAGGTCTGAAAAATCGTACATGAAGGTCATTCCCAGTCAGTGTTAGTTTGCCTTGTGATATATGCTGCTCGTTTAAAGCCTGTTGGGTGAATCTGACGGTTTTTGAGAGTCACGTGACTTGCTTTACTGAATGAAGGAAACCCCGTCAGTTGGTCATTGTTGAAAAAAATCTGTTGGAAAGAACAATCGTATTTGTCTGTCAATACACAGTAGCGGTTGCACGATGAAATACAAGCATGACCAAGGTTGCAGCATTTCACAGACCCGAGAGAAGCAACAAACGCATCTCCATATGAGCGTAGGCAAAACTCACAGGGGAGATTATGTCTACCGCGGACAAAATTTTACGTTAGTGTTGCTGTAGGACTACATGAGTCCACACAAAAGAACAAGCCAGTCACGTTGTACCTGTGTTAAGACCAACTTCAGGGTTCACATAATGCATTTGGAATAGTTAGCACAGGCCCTGGCGTGGGAATTCAGACTTCAGAAAGAACGCTTGGCCCGTGGTTAATGCACTATTTCCTAGTGACAGGTATCATTTGCTCGAAAATTATGTAGCCTAAAGTTCCAGGAAGACATTTGCGTAAAGAAAAACAGCAACACACACGTGCGGGGCACGTGCCAAATACCGATGAAGTTCTATAGAAATAGTACAACATATAGTAAAACCAGCTGTTACATCTCAAAATATAATATCAGAGTCTCCCAATATTTGGCTTTACAACGTACGCACTACTCTAAGTTCACTCCACAAACGGATTGGGGGGAGGTGGCTCCTACTGCGAAGCGAAAGAAGAAAAGACGTTTTCAATGCTTGGGGGTGATTTTTTCTTAGGGAATTGTGGTTGGGTCCCCTTGACGACGTCTTAGACCTGCCAGTGCATTCGCAAGAACACAGAATATTTCATTTATCTCTTCATAATGGAGAATACTCTTTGTTGAACAATATTTCGTTTTTACATGGAATACCATAATACTGTAGCCGTTTTACAAATGAAATGTTTTCAATAGCCCACCTATTTTGAGGTCAGTCGTTCAGATCCAGCTCAATTTTAAACCAGGCAAAAGAGGCATTGTTTTACCGAAAGCATTCAGCAGAAATCAGAAATAGACCGACGCAGCATGCAATTTTCAAGAAGCAAGACCTTGCTATTTTACTGCGTCACTCGACGAATTATGATTATCCCAAAGTTGAATACGTGTATAAGTTTAGCGCATGATAGTAATCATGCATCTCGTATTTCTCATTTTCACAAGAATCATCGCCTCTCCGGCGCACTGAAATTGTTTTAGACAGCGGTGAACGAATACACTCTGGTGACGAAGCCAATATGCAAATCGATGTAAGTTGAGTACGTTACAGCAAGATGTGGTATGTAATTACATGTACGGTTAATCACTTTTCGCGGAACGGGAGCAACACTTGCGCATATAACTCATCTTTGAATGTGATGTTTTTCATTATCCCGAGTAGACAGAAAGAGGACATGCTCATTGCCGATGTTCTCAGCGCACCTCCACAATCCGATTTATCCCATAGCATTCCCAGTACTAGCATGTTCGGCAGCGTTGTTTCGAGTTTATTGATTGTTGGATAGTGGACACAGTTAATGAGGATGAACGTTCGCAGCAAAGGTATAATTTATTTCGATTTTAAAATATTCTTATTCGTCTTCGTCCATGAAGTCATTGTCACAGACACCATGCATGTGACAGTCTTCAACGTACACCCATCCTTTCACCGTCACTCGAACCACCATCAATACCCTGACCATCACCACAACCATCACCACCGCCATCAACACTATCGCCATCGTCAACCTCATTATCTGCTCATCCAAGTCATCATTGTTCTTAACGTTATCGTTTCTACTGACTGTCTTTACAATGCGTCGGATGTCCACAATTTGTACATAAATAGTTAAGTTTGTGTTCTGAACCTGAAAGAGTTCATTAAAACCCCATCGTCATGTTTAAATTAAGACGCACACGAAGATAATTTGACAACTCTGGAGTGCCGTCCTGAAATATAAATCAATAATCCTGACACAGAGGATTGACGTTTCTTACTATATTGCATTGTAACGATTAGGCGAGAAAGATTGTTTGTAGACATACCGTGTAAACAAAGTAACCCACCACAAGGTTTAATGTTGAAAATGTTTAGTTGGAGAGGCCGAATTTCGTTAAAGAAAAAACGTGGCCAATGCAAAGCAGCAACTGAATCTATTGTACTTTCAAACCGAGCGATCTTTTTGAAAGCGGTTTTGGTCAATTTGGCATATTTTGGTTGCCCCGCAATGTATTTTGAAACTTTTAGGCAATTACAAGGAAAACGATTTACGGTTATGTAAGGAACCTCAGTAGAAAAATGTCCAAATTTGGCTAATTACGGAACTCGATATTTCAAAAATGGTAATCATATCAAACTTTCGCTAATATGATTTATGCACCATTCTCCAAAACAGAATCAGGAATTGTTTTCAATATGGTCCGTTTTTTGAATGAGGGGCTATCAAAAATAGGACTTTTATAAAGAAACTTGAAAGTCGCATTTAACGAAAAACAAAAATATATTTTAGAAAATGTAACATTGTTTTTGAGACCTCATCTTCAACATTTATTATACATGTATAAAATAAAAATTGGTCATGACGTGTACTTTCCTTTTTTGCAAAATTTTACCACAACACATGGTCATCAGACCCAATTAATTACCAAATGATAATAGTAGGAAATAAAGTGTTACAGGATTTTTACTTTAAGGAAGTATGAACTTTTACTGAATTAAAATCTATACTTTTGTTGACATTCAGGAAAATGCACGGACTTATCAATAAGGTAGTGTAACAAGTGTGACGCTGCAGCGTATTTTGCACCGGAACAATATGTCTGACCGGCTGAATCACTGTTCTATTCGATTCTTACATCGTATATCTGCTTCTGGCATCATTGTTCGAGTCAAAGGCAAACAGATGTTATGTAGCAGTGCTGGTACTCAATTTATCCGATGATCTAGGTGCGTTGAGCACAGTTATCAGAACTGAAAACGAAGGAACATAGCGGCTGAGTACTCGGACAGGTTGACGTAATCAGAATTTACTCACTCAGTCACCATTTCCGATTTCAGGAACAGTTGTTTTTATTAGCACCATTTTGTAAAAATTGATTGAAAAGCTTCAAAACACCCTTTGTATAAATAAAGAGGCCTTAAAAAGGAGACATTTTCCTAAGTTTGCTTAATAATAACGTGAAAAAGAAACTTGGTGACCCGGCACGCAGGAAATTTGTTCCAGTTTCGACCACGAGAGTGGCGCTGTGACATAGGGTGGTTCAGACTCCAGCGACAAATGTTGTTAATCATGTCTTCTACTGGCTTTGGCAATAAACAGGAAGTATATTTCCAAAACTGGCATTTCTCTCTCATTTAAAATTCCCTCTGGTATCCAGTGTATAGAATGTCCCAACTAATGGGATAAATGATAAATATGGCACATTGGTCCCAGCAATGTTTAACAAAATACCCTGAAATTTGAAAAACAAAAAAATGATTTTATTGGAAAATATGGTGTATTTGAATACGAGAAATTACAAGGTTTCTTTTGTAAGGACATACGTTGAACAAAATTCACAACTGATTACACTAAAGAGAAACGGCGATTTTCAAATTCTGAACAGCTGACTCTCACGTGCTATCCGCAGAATGGCCAAATCTCTTTCATCTAGTGCTTAGTGCGTGCAAATACACGTAGAACACTTTCCCATTGCAGAAAGCCTAGAAGCAGATCGCATTTAATTGTCCTTCACCTTGGCGCATCAACTTTGTCGAAAACACATCGACATAAACCTGGTACTCTACGCAACTGGTTGCGCTTGGTGACAAAGTTCAATTCTTTTTTGCACCAAGAGCGAACTATAGAGGACTTCTGTAACTTCTACGCTCAGCAAAGCAAACTTTTGAAAACCATTTGTTCCCAGTAAAACCATACCTTCATATTAATATATAAGAAATTTTTGTTTACGTTTTTGACACCCTGTATTTACATTCATCTGTGATGTAGTGAATTGGCAATTGGTGTTTAAAGGAGACTTAACGAAGTCTTTCCCCTGGTGACGAAGGTATGCAGTAACTCAATAAATAATTATGGGGATATTTTATTTGATTTGTCAGCCAAGATCAGCTCGCCAATTTCACCCGAGGTTTAGCTGATAATACTGCATGTATACTCGGAAAGCCACGTAACTACGCCAACGTAAGAAAAAATAGTCAAAATCGAGTGTCGAATTCTTTCCGAACTTCCAGATCGTTTATTTTTTAATTTGAAACTAAAAGAAAAATAATATGCCATCAACAGAAATTCAAAATGTTTACGAAAAAACCGTAAAATTTCTAGGGAACAGTTTGACTTCGTCTTCTGTGGCAGAGAACGACTTTTGAATAATATAAGCGCTCTGTGCCACTTTAAATCGGCTACTAATCCGAGTCCCGTCTAAGAAGCGATTTTTTTATTTAGTCCACTTGCCGCTATGACATCGGTCTCTACCTGACCCTAACTCAGATAAGAAGTGAATTTTGATAGTGAAAATATCTAATAATTCGTTATTCATTGAGACCATACTAGGGGCATAAAACAGCACGCGATAACAAGCCAACCAGTAGCCGGAGCTTCGTCTCAAGACAGTTGTTTCGAAGCATTGAAGTCACACCAAGTTTGACCACAGAAAAATTTGACACCAGTTTCATTGCAGTAAGAGGTCTCAATATCAAAATTCGGTTTTCGGGAAGTCGGGTTACATCTTCTTTAATCTTGTTGCCAACTCGAGACAAGGCGACTACGCGTGGTACGAACGTAACACAACAGCTAGGCCTACACGAATCCGGTAGACACGAATCCTGTCGTTATTATAAGTACTCACAGACACTGGAACCTGGCAGAGTCGAAACAATTACGCAACTGTACACAACATATTAACCTGTGCGATATTTTGAAAATGCACGGACAGACGAGTAATTGTAGCTACCAGTGGTCTGTTGCATGAAAAGTGATGTCTAAGTCTTAAAAACAAACTAAGTCAGAAATTTGGTCTATGACTTACGCTCCACACAACTATTTCTGAAAAATTATTAAACCTCATTTGTGCAAAAGTCCAAAGTCTCTGATAATATACACGCAACTGCTGTTTAATGAGATAAGTTCTATATATAATGTCTATACGGTGATGCGCTCGGAATTACTCGGCTGAATCTTTTTCCGCAACTCCTAAGTGGGAGCGTAATACCAAGTTCCTGTATAAGTCTTAAGTCACTTCCATGAAACAGGTCCCAGGTGTTTTATTTGAAATGCAGAAGTGGCAAATTCGTGAATAAATTTTTCATCTCACACTGAGTTTTAAAATTGCACTCCTGTATACGAGTTATAAACGGGCGATTCTCAATGCCGTGTAAAGCAACAGTAACCCTGAATTCATTCCAAAACCATCTTCATGTAAATGGCTATCGATCGGTTATATCGGAGGTTATAGAACACTTGAACACAGGGGACGTTCTTGGGATTACCGAAAAACGCACACTGTGTGCTACATCACAAGAAAAGGTACTAATTCATAGTGCCTGAACACTCACCAATCGGCAAATTCCGTGTGGTAGAATCTCGCTTTTATTGATTTTCAAATAGTTAAGAAATCTCGCCCTAAATGAAAACCCTTTCAAATCCTCACTTGGTCGATCGCGTTGTTACCACTAAGAAATCATATGCCCGGCTTAAACATGCTTGGATTATAATTGCTATATCTTTCATTTATCTTAATAGATTAACTGTTTCTTGAAAATGTGTGCAGATATCTAATAGATATTAGATATGGACGAACGGAATAGGACGTGCACACCACTGACGCACGTTTCACATTTCTGGCACAGAGTTCTAGTTGTAACAAAATCCTTCCAGCAAAATTGCGTCTGTTCATTTTCCATTAACCACACTTTTTTAGTG
Source organism: Phoronis australis (assembly GCA_002633005.1). Lineage (NCBI taxonomy): Eukaryota > Metazoa > Phoronida > Phoronidae > Phoronis > Phoronis australis. The sequence continues at coordinate 1,005,422 of NMRA01000053.1, forward strand.
ATGGCTCCATGTTCTCGATACAAACCATGTTTTAATTCATGAGGTGCTTTTACTTGAATAATAATTTAATCGCTGTACTCCAAACTAAATGTGACCAATGGTACGTTTCAGTCGAGTAAACTTACAAATGTGCACTCGAATCATGCCATATGATTGGTTAATTTCATTAGGCGCTACATTGAATTTCTCTTGGGTAACTACGAGTACTTTTTACCGGTTTAGATTACAATAGACACTTACTACAGCACAGCAAGATTAAAAACCGGACGATCGTCGCACAAATAAAAAAGTTCATGTTCAATCAACGTGTCGTCTATTCATTAGACATCATCAGGATCATATTTACAACAATTTATGACAGCAAGTGCCAACATACAGCAACTGGAATTTAATGACAATCTTCTTTCAATTTTGGCACCTTCCGTTCTATTTTTGCGAACTCAAGACAAGTGCCTGTTATTCAGCGTTCGAGTACTTACCTACAGACCAATAAGATCGAGTCTGAACGCGAATTCAGTGTCGAGTTTTTACCAAGTATCAAGTACAAACATCTCATACGCGTATATCATAACACACTCGAGCAGAGAATAATAGACATCTATCTTGAATTCAGGCAAAAGCAGAACAGAAAATGTCAAAAATAATGTCAGGTTCGATGGTGTGTACAAGTATTACACACCGGGATCTGGGCCCGGTCTCCAATCTTTTTACTCGAAATCAAACTCGAAATTAGGTTTGGCTTTCTACTCTACTTTTGGGCGAACTCAAGATAAGTGTCTATTGTTCTATGCTCGAGTACACAATAACTTACGTAGACAATTTATTGCCCTTAGTTCACAGTTTGTAAACCCAATATCAAAGCAATAAGTTCGAGTTTGAAATCGAAATTTCGAGTTTTTACTCGAGTTTGTAGCACGAATATAATTAGGGTCTTCAAGGGCAAACTTGAACTAGAAACTCTTATGCATAAACTATAATGTATTCGAGCACAGTCTGATAACCTATTATCTTAAGTTCGCACAAAAGGAGCAGAGAAATTACCAAAAATAGTTTCGAGTTCGTTTCGAGTACAAAGATTAGAGACCGGCCCTGGTCTCTTCGCACTATCACTGAGAATTGAAGATACACAACCGCAAAATAGGAAAAGAGCACGGAGCTTGAAAACTTAACAAACGAACAGGTACTTGGCAACCATTCCACTTGAAAAGGCGAGCGCAGATTTTCAGTCAAAATAAATTTCAGGGTTTGTCTAAAAATGTGATGTCAACGTCCTTACTACATGGCACATCAGCAAGATTGCAACAAGAATGGATTCCATTGTTTCTGTCAGTTTTTGAATAACATTCATGTATAAATAAAAGGGTCAAATTGCCGTATTTAAGTACGGGTCTGAATAATCAATCCGCCCTCGTGACCTGCCTGCCTTGTTCGCGTTACATCCTGACGCGAACATTCATTTTCACAAAACATTATCCTGTTACATAAAAGATTTAGCGCGTTAATGAGTCAAGCCTACACGCGTTAACGTGCAAAACCAGTACGCATCAACCATGACAGTTTTGGAATTCTATACCAGTTGCATGGTACGCTTCGAGTAAACATACAAATGTTTACTCAAATAATGCGTAATGATTGGTTAAGTTTCGAGTCGGAGTCGAGTTCGAGTTCGGAGATTAGATCTTGGACCCAGATATCAAGTAAGGTGAGAAAAGTTAAAAAGTCATACAATGAGCACAACTTGGGTACCACTACAAGATTTGCCAAGTGGAAAAATAATGATGACGAAACGATCTGAAATAAGAAGCTGGGGGTAGCAAATTTGCTTCAAACAAGTTATTTTATTAAAGACAGCAGTTGAAATGTTTACTAACACATTAAAAAGAACGGCTCAAGATATTTGACGTAAGACTTTCTGAAAAGCTCGTGAGTACAAATTCTGTACAAGTTTCCAGCGATTTTATCTCGTATCTCAACTTTTCTTAATAGATGTGCTCGTGAGATTGAGACTCAACCATAACACATCGATATATTATTTGAGACCAGGCGTCAAATGCGTTTATAAACGCAATGCACTTTTCTAACAAATTAGTTGTCTCTTCAAATAATCAATGAGAACGCTAATATACTTACTTGAATGCTAAAGAATCTTCGCTGGTGTGGTGCCCGTAAAAAGGAAGGGAATATGACGTCATCATTGTGTTACTTCCGTTAGGCATGCAGTCGAAGTACGGTGCAGTCCAAAACCCTGCAACTTTTTGTTGAGAGCCGCCGAGAAAATCCTTCCAACGGTTTTTTGGCAATTCCTTTGTAAAATTACGTCCGTGACGTAAAAACCAATTGTTTGCCACTGACGAATTCAAGGAGCACAAGTCTTTTAAATCCATCTCCTCTATTCGTCCTGAGCTAGTTCTATAAACATGGGGACAGAAATACGCACTACTCTTTCCATTATATATATTAGAATCAAACGCGATTGTTACTCCAAATATATTCTTATCCGATGCTAACAGTGACTTAGCCTGAGCAAAATAAAGCCGGTCCCCATATGTTGCATTGTAATACGCGTTGCTGCGGGAAAGCAACCTTGTGATTGTTCTTGACACCAATGCCGTGTTTTCTTGTATCTTGGTGTAACGACTGTAGGCGGCGACTGGTATCACGTAATTGAATTCCGTGAGAATTGAGTAATGGGAACAGTTTTCGCGCACGTCCTGAGAGAATTCTACGTACTCAAAATAAGCTGTGGTATATCGTTTTTTCTGAATCAAAACTTGCATACTTAGAGGAGAATCCATGAACAGATTGACTCCAACCGGAAGTGTGTACATTTCCGGCTTAGCAGATTTAGTCTCTGCGTTCACTGCACATTCGGTCTTCACTATTTGCATAAAAAGAAGCACAATGGCGATTTCCGCCAAAACTACTTCCATGATGGTAGATAAACAACGTTTTTAACCAAGCACATCCTTTGTTAGTTTACATTTTCGAAAAGATTCGAGTCATTCGCGCCTTTGTCCACCACGTACTATCTGAAACAAAAGTAGAAGTCACTAGAAGCAGTAGTTATATGTAAATGTTCCGCTCCAAAAATCTCACACCAATCGGAAGAACAATGTCTTAATCAACTTCTTGACAGCAGCAACCAGGCAACCACTAAACGTTAATAGCACTCAAACCAATTCATTGTTGCTTTGAATGATTTCTTGAAGACGATTCGAGGTCTTTGTTTTATTTATTGTATCTTCCTACGCGTTCACAAATTAAGCCACGAATAACGCGTACAAACGCCGTTCAGTAACGACAACACATTTGATCAAATTACAGTCATAATATAAACCACTCCTAGGGAACGCCCCTTGCGTCAGCCTTGCGACTGCTCCATCGGTACGGTAGTCGAAACACTATCATATTCGTTGAACGCTAGTGAGCGTGAACCTGACACTTTGCACGCGAGCACTACAAGTAAGATTACCTGCAGACGTCAAAACTGATCCATGGACTCGCGTCCAGCTGCGTCGTCACAAGGTGACGCTAAGTGCATTCTAGAGGGGTGACTACTATTACGATTGTAAATCAGATCAAATGTGTTACCGTGACCAAACGGCTTTTGTACGCGTTTGCTCAAAGAGGTGACGAATCTTAAATGGTTCAGTCGTTTTCTTAATTATGTGGAAAACTTCATACGCAAAAGCAAATATGAATATGTTAGTAGGTTCCCAATACACATGAGAGGAATATTATTCAATGAAGTCAATCTATTTCCTACTCTTTTGTGCAGGCAGGGTATTGTTTGATACCCAATTATACGTGAATGGAGTAAGATGTGAATTTGAAGAACGTAAGAGGCGTGACGGCATGAAAATGCCAAAATTTCAAGCACCTTTTCGAGCTCTTGTCGGAATCAAGGGTGGAATATTAGCGAGTCATACCTACCATGCCAAGTATTGTACGATGACACTTGACTTACCTCAAAATCCAACTACTACCTGGAGGTTTGGTATTTGACCCATTATGTTGCACACTCAGCAGAATTAATGAGGAACACATTATTGCAACATTAAAAAAACATTTTAGGTTGTAAAAGTCCCATTTCTTGTCCAAATTCCAAAATTCAAACACCTAATCACGTGTGCTTTTTCCAAACTATTCAAATATACCATTTACAAACTTTCAAAACGAAAATTTAAAACACTATTGTCCCAGTGTGTTTATGGTGGGTCTCATTTCCTAGAGAACGATAACATCAGCAGGCTGAAGAGATTTAATTAACTACAACAGCATGGTGTCTTTCATCTTAACCGGCAGATTCTGAGGTACACAATACGGTCGAATTGCCCAATCTCGATCGCTTAGGTTGTCAACGTAGGATTCTTTTCATGCTAATAACGACCTTTCATCCCCTTGGGAACTCGAGGCTCGTAGGAAATTTTGCGCACAAAAGCATCCTTTTGTAGGGGGGCTAATCATGAAAGATTTACCCTTCTGAGCGACACGCCCCGTATACCGCTTCTATACGGAGTAACCCCTGGCTTTCAACGTACACTTCGGTCAAGTTTCAATTGGGTTCACTTCGGTACTGATGTTGCCACATATTTGCATATTGCGTGTAGTAGCAACGGGTAGCCAAGGCTAATTTGCGTTTCGAATCGGACGTTTTCAGACATTGTATTTTTTCCTGACGGTCTGGATAAAGCTAATTCGATGCAATGGTCGCCAATTTCCGCTATACGTTTCACACTACATATAATAAGGTCTTTTATACATATATCGATAATACACAACAACGTCTGGTGGAAACTGACGAAATACGCAGCGATCACTAAATATATGCACACGCCTTAAATGATTAATGTTTATCGGAATGTACTTTACATTGAAAGGCATTGTTTGGAAAGACAAAAAATGTGTTGGTCGTTCACACTTACAAAACCAGGGCCCAGTTGCATAAAAGTTATACGCCGTATAGCAACAATGACGTAGCATTATCACGCATCACGTTGTTATTGTTGAACAATGCACCTGACGTCATACAACAATCAAACTTATCCAGCGGATAACTTTTAAAGCTTTATGCAACTCAGCCCAGTTGCATAAAAGTTATACGCCGTATAGCAACAACGACGTCGCATAATCACGCGCCACGTTGTTATTGTTGAACAATGCACCTGACGTCATGCAACAATTAAACTTATCCAGCGGATAACTTTTGAAGCTTTATGCAACTCGTAACAGACAGCTATTACGAAAAGATCTACAACATGTACAACTTGCTTCAATTTAATACTGGTTCCAAGCTTCAGGAAATCACAGGGAGATTATCCTTTACAAAATGTGACCACTTCAGTTCAGATGCAGGCTCCCAATTCCAAACTAATGTTTATGCCTAGTAGATTTATGCGGGCCTTTTACCAAAATGAACACATCTCTTGATTTTTGGTTTGAGCAGTAGATGTACATGTAAGTTAAAAGAAGACGCAACTTTAAATTTAAACGAAATGCCATTCCTGGATTTGATGCCTACTCTTATCAAAATTTATTTTTCGCCATGTTTTGGTTATTTGCTGAACCTAGCAAATAAATAAATACCTGAACTTTCTAATTGTGTGTGAATGAATGAATGAATGAATGAATGCGTGAAGGCGAACTGCTAACTGAATGATGCACACAAAAGATCAATAACTTGATCGGAAATAATATCAGCGCTGGTTGTAGAGCTCTCCCCAATGGTTCGCTAATGTCAGAATGATAAATCTCTCTCTGTGTGACAAACTGTTGTACACCTTTATATGTTACTCAAGATTGATCGCAAAGAATGTCAGATGAATACCGCTGAAAGCTGTTTGCAGTCAATTTACAGTATTTACTCATCCTTGATTTAAGAAAATAATTTAAACCGCAAGAAAAAATCTAATACGCAGCTTTTTAAGTGACTGTGTAGAAGTATAATAGCACTGCAGGTACTCCAGGATTTCATAAAACTTGTAATTAACACAGAACTGTTACCATGACAACGAGCACTTAACATCACTCCGTTACAGCAGTTGAGTAGGGCTTATCTTCACTGCAAACACCAGCGGCCAACAATTAACACCAAAGGTTTTTCAGACAGCGATTTTAATGAGGTTTGGAAGAACCCAATTTGCCGTGAAGTCGTGAGATACCGATAATAAGAATCTGGATAAAAAGACAATTTAATACAGCTGAATGCTGAGGATTTGGCTTACAACTGACGCAAGGCAAACGCTTGATGGATGGTTAATGAAGACAACACAATGAGGTTATTTGTAGAGTCCCAGCAATTTAAAGGGACTTCTCAACAAAATCGAACACCATTGACTACTCTGGCTCATGATTGGTCATAGAAATGACGCAGAGTAACCTAGCAACGAAGGCTGGCCCTCCCAAGAAAGTCACGGATTTATACCCTCATTACAGTAATTGTTATACGCCATTAATTTCATGTTGATGTCCGCTGAGTAAAAGCAATACGTTTACAATCTCACTGTCCGCGTATTCTGCGCTGGTTTCAGTTCGCGGTAGTAAGAGCGCGGCACTGATGCAGCACCGATCAGACGAGCAACCCACGTGACTTTCCGCTGAAATAAGGAAGTCAACACAGTCTACATTTTTTGGCTTACACGAAGTCGAATGCGCCTGGAGTCTGGAAAAAGGCTACATTACATCATAGATTAGAAACAGATTCGCAACTTCGACATTTTCTTGCGTGCTATCCTATATGAGGCGCCACTCTCCTAAATTACTAATTTTAGTTTCCGGTTAGTGTATTGTGACGGGAAATTCTCGCATCTATTTTATTGTTCAGTACAACGGAAAAAAAATTTTCGGCATTAAACCGCTGTTCAAAGTCTTCCAATAATAAAACTGTTGGTATCGTGAGTACTTTTGGCACCCGACCACACAACAGCCAACCATGACTAGCAGACGACGTACGTGCCGGAAGTAAAAATTGCTAATTTTGCTAGATGTCGCTAGTGAATAATGACGTCACGGTTTATGCGCAAGATCACAGATTTCGTCCATTGCGGTCCAAAAACTATAGTCTATGATTACATCAGCAATTTCCGATATGGACACTATTGCGCATGCCCAGTTTGTCCGAGGAAAACAACAATTACGAGTTTTTTAAACGTTAAAACGTTTCAACTGTTTCAATTTTACAGACAACACACAATTTGTTTCAATCGGACTTCAGCAGGCGAACGTACATTGAGCACCTTCAGAAATCAACGTTTTGCTAATGCCTGCGGTGGTAAAAACATCGATCAGTTTCACGACCAGTGTTAAAAACACGCAGCCGGGGTAACTGGTTATCGAAACATTTGTTCCTTGGTACACTCCACCAGAGCTCGCTTCAACAGTGTACACACGGTATTTCACAAATGTTTCATAACCAATCGTGCTTTCCTTTCTTTTGTTTCATGGATGAAAAAACGTTGCTCGGTGTGACGGTTTTTGAATATTCCCGGTTCATAGACGAAAAAGACACTGCTAGGTTAGATGACTTCGAATATTCCCGCTTTATAGATGAAAAAGATGTTGCTGATTTAAAACATCATTTTTAGAGCATTCTCGGTTTTTACCTGAAACTAACCAATGGAAAATACATAAATGTTGCGATAATATTTGGAATGAGCCAATGGGAGGCTGCGTTGGATTTGACAATTATAAAGTCTTTGGCTGAACCCTCTCTCCTTCGCGTCGTACGGTGTCACGAACGAACTGCAATTTTCTAACCCAAGTTTCGTCTCTGATTGGTCAAAGTATTGTCTGACGGTATAACTCAATTAGCGATAATCAACACATACCTGTTACGACGCTGAGGATATTTCAAGTGATCATCGTTTATCAAGAGTGTTATCGCTCTTAAAATAACAGTAGGCAATTTTCTCCGTTGTCACGTGACTCAATTTCATGATTCCTCGTTCAGAGCAGTAACTACAAGTTTTAGCGTTAGCCAGGAGGGAGGGCGCTGCCACTTGTTTCTAGAACGTTTTCTGCCTGGAAGTCGGAAGTGCAAACTTACAAAATTATCTTCTCAAGTTGCGCGTATTCTATACACGCAGAGGATCGGCGAGTGGTTGAAACAAGGCGTCACGAACACTGCAATAAAGTGATAGTAGTCTCGAACCCAGCCTCTAATTAGCATTGCATTCTAGTGCACATATCTGATATCTGGTACTTTATTGGCCAATCAAGGGTGAGATGAACCGACGTATTAAAATCAGCTGAACATAAAAAGCATAATTTTATCATGATCCACGTGACAAACGCGGGTTGTGATCACCATGTTCACTGCTCACCAGATATCATTTGAGCAGAACGCGTTGTTTTGGTTTGGAGTACAATTGTGCTTTATTCACCATATCTAAATATGATTAAAAAAGAGGAGTGTGTACTTGATATCATTTGGCTGCATCTGAATAAATGTTTGCCTCAGCAAAATTGGAAATATGAAAGAAATAAGAAACATATGTACTCATGCAAATCAAGCGTGAGTTGCTTATACGGGAGACCCTTGCGAAAACGTTGTTGGTTATACCGGAGCTACGGCTAGCGTTCCTAACAACTCGAATTCATATCCAAAGTAATATACACCTCACTAACGAGAAATTGGATTTCTGTTTATGTTTGACATTAAACAAAGTTTCAATTTAACTTTAAATCGACCCAGTTGTCAGTTATCTTTCCCCTCTTATCGCCATCAGCGTGAACGTCGCCATCATCATCACGGCTGTAACAATAAACATCACCAAAGCCATCGCCGTCAACATATTTTGAATTCTTCGTCTTCTTTTTACCCCGTTTCCGTCTTTTTTCATCATCAAAGTTGTCGTTACCTTAATAACCGACTTCATTGTCACATTCATTAACATCCTTTTCACCATCTTTGCACGGGTGGCCGAAGTCGTACAGATATTAAACGGTAGTCTGATCTACACTGCCATTGTGACGTAAAAGACTCAGGATGGATTGCTATCGATCGTTTTAAAGAAAAATTAGATTTGTTATTCGATACAGTAGCGGTAAAGGACTCTTGCAAAATAAATCACTAGAATGTCAAGTTCAAAATTAGTTTTATGTAAACAATCTGATATGGACTATTCTACACCGAGTCGCCAACTGAGTTGCTCAACCGCTTCGATTCGACAAGATGGACAACAGAACGTGAATGCTAACTAAAGTCTGTCGTTCTCGAGGAGTTATTATAGCCCAAAGTTTTGTGTCAATTACACGGAAAGTAGTTCGTGTCTTTCCACGTTTTGGCATATTGTGTTGATAAATTTTGACAAATCACGCTCTAGGATTCCCGAAATTCCAATGCCTTATAACGGGGAGGAATGAGGTTCAAAGGTGAAAATGGAAACACGTTCTTTGCCTCTTCGTTAATCGAGAAAGTTTGGCTTAACATGACAAGAAAACACTTTCACAAAAATTGCGATTTGGCAGGGTTTGTCAAAGGTGCACCATCGATTTTACGCCCGAAAAACTCATTTTGGGATGGCAGAGATTTTTTGAACAATAAAACAACAAAATATGCTGTGTTTTAGTGGTTTTATTACAAATTGCCAATTCTTGCCGTTGTCTGCCAGGCTATCTCGTCGGTGTTTTTCCGATTAAGTCGCTTAAATTACTTAATTGTTATACGCGTGGGATTTGGTTCCGCGGAATAGCTTTCCTCAGCTACTATACTTCGGGGCTAGCGGTTCGATTCCACGCTACTGCTGATTTCTCTGTGATTATTTTTCCTGTGGAGAGTGCCCCTTTAACAGATGTATGTTTGTGGCCATCCTGTCTGGTAGACACTCAAGTACTCTGAGTATAAATGTTACGGGGGAATGGAAATACAGTGGTTGTAGCGTATCTAAATTATCATCAGTACACGTGTTACGTAACGTATCTTGTGTCATCAGTATGTGCGTGAAACTCAAAAACACTGAAACAAATAAGTAAACAATTTAAATTGCTACCGATGTCATTGGTTCTGAAAGTTTGGCAAAAACAATAATTAGGAATTTAAATAAAGCAATGATTGCACATGACCATATGTTGTACGGTACGGAATTCCACAAGTACACTAGAGTTTAATCAACTACTTTCAAGCATCGAGAAAAGAAAACGATTCAGTTTCATTATGTAACTGGCCGATCTAGGATATCGTAATCTAACAACACAAAATGAGATGTCGTCGCCCTTTATAGGTCGTGTCCGAAAGAGGGCGGGACCCATGCCCCGCTAAATTCGCCATTGCATGACAACATATGTGTACAGAAAAACACTCGAGCCCCGAGCCCATGAAATAACAAACTCGCTTTGTGGAATACGATTGTCACATTTTGACAAAATAAACTAATGCAACAATATTCACCACAAAAACAGCGCAAGCCTTTGAAGTCTTAAACAAGCGAATAATTAATCCTATTTTGAAATGAATTTGGTACAATGCGCGATTAAATCCCCGGCCTGTCATACACGTCATAAAGATTAACGTTGAACCGATAATTGCGCCTGAACCCATTTCTGGCTTATTTCAAAAGGATTTAAAGAGATTTGGACTAAAGTCAAATTGAGATATCTTTTCTAAAAGAAACCCCTAAAATGAAATATTTTAGTATATCACAATGTCAGAAATAGATTTTTGTGTAAGATGATACAGAAAACAATTTCCTGGGGAAATAACGAAAGGAGTGCAAAAATGCTGAAGATGAGAAATCATTCGGCCTACTTACGTCATATCACATACAAATTTCAGGATCAAAATGTAGGAATACGTATGCATACTAGTCAAGAAGGCACTATTTTCATATTTGGATATTTTGATATTAAACTCCATTGATATGAATTTATATTGACATAGCTCATGACATGTAGAACTCTTTACTTGTTTTATGGGTAGATTTAAGGAGAATCGCATGGGCTGCGGACCCCTTGCGACCATGACCAAAAATAAACCACTATCTACACGTACATTTTTCCTCGGAAATTAGCGGTGCGGGTAGTGCATTCAAAATCGAAAGGCACAAAATTTGCTACTGATGCATTGTATTATTTGAAGGAAGCTTCACTTCCGGTTGGCCAGCTCACAAAACTGCTAAAAACCTACGCGTTTGGGGAATGTACAATTGTCCTCCCGAAATTCGCGCTCGTTGTTAATATTGAGTTCTACATAAATTTCATTTCTTGGCAGTTTGATGACCGAGTCCAAACCTCAACATTTTACATATCACCTGTTCCCTCAATGCACAGACACTGTACTGTCATTTAAAATTGATAAACGCGTTGAAACCAACCTCATCAGTCTTCGAACGCAATGCCCTGTGTACACTTCGATTTTTCAAATAGCACGATCTGATTTATGGCTTTAAAGGATTTTAATACAACGAGGCGAATTTCATTGAGACCATTTGAAACGTCAGAAAAGTTATCTAATGCCTCGGGCCACAACACTACAGCTGTAGCTGTTATTGTCATGTCTTGTAATGGCGGCATGCCTTCAAATTCCCTTCCGAAGTTCGCCCTTGGAACACGAGAAAGTGAAAATATGTGTCTAGTCCAGCCCAGGCACAGACTTATCCCTGAACGTCTTGCATTGGTGCAACTTGTTCTGTTTCATACACATATAGCGCAAGGCGGAAGTTGTCATTCTGCGCATGACATTAAACAGCTGATGCTAATTCGGCGCTGAAATGAAGAACCGGATGTACATGTATAAAAATGCGCGCAGTCGATAAGTACTTCCTCCTTCAGCCAGGTTTGCGGTAATACAGCGATTAGAAGTGGTGCAAGTTAACCTAGAACAAGTTACCGAAGTCCTCAACACGATGAATATGTCACAATTAGTGGGGCAAGTTACACTAGCGTCCAGACAGCCACCAAACCTAGCAATTACTCGTTCCATGAGTATTTTTTCTAGGATAAGTCTGTGTGTGGACGGCACTTAAGTACACTCCTTGTATGTACGTACCAACAGGTCATGCTGAGTTCCGAGTTGTGTGTTTAAGGAAGAAGGAACAGAAGAAGAAGATAAAGAATGACAATAAGAAGAAGAAGAACGATGAGAAGAACAACAATAACAAAAAAAAACGAGAATAAAAACGAGAAGAGGAGAAGTGAGACGAAGAAGACTTGGCAAAAAAGTTGCATTAGTTGGATAAACTTGCAAACTGGTTAATGCACGAATGGAACGTATCACACTTATTATGTTACCACTGCCAGATTTTAGGTTGCTTCTAAAATAGCAACGGCTTTCGCCCAAGTTGTTGATAATATCTCTCCCGTATTAACGTCACCCCTCGAACTGCCTCGTTCAAGTAACACACACGTGTTGGTTATTTCCAAGAGAATACTAAAAAACTTAATGTGCTAGAACTAATCGTTTTGAAAGTATAAGTAACAGAATCAATATAGAACCTAAACCACTACGGAGACACACGATGTCTGGCATCAGTGTGCAAGTCTACACGTTAAGGCAGGCTGCGTTATAAAGGAGATTGGAATTTCTTGCAGTAAAACCTAGAGCGCATGTTCCGAAATTGCAATTTCTGTTACATCCAGCACCCAAAGTACGCCCGGGACTGAGCCACATGCGAAAAGTGGGAGAATAATAAACAATGTACGATAATAAATGACATGGTAATTTTTGAGTAGGTGATAATCTGAATCTAGAATAGTAGCCAGAAAGACATTCAACTGATGTTCTCTAGCCATTTCTACACACTTAAAGAGCTCCCACCGTGACCCTGTGTCTCAGAAAGAATTTTATTAATACATCTTAACAGATTTAATAGCCTTTAGTACACCTGTTGCCAAGAAATAAGCTAAAACTTTTTAGAATTTTTTTTTTCTGTTATCGAGGTTGTACGTAATGGGTGGAAGACGGTCTCTGCCATTTTTGCTTTTACCAGTGCAATACTAGGAAAGTCCGCGGAGAGCCGCCTTTTTTAGACACGAAAAGGAGCGATTGTGGAGCCTGTAGTAACAGCAACTTGACTGAAAACGTCTCTGTTCAAATTTCCTAAATACGTGAAGGTTGCACAGAAATGGCATCGGTTTGTTGTGCGCCGCACGGGAACGTGGAATGTCAGCGTGGAACATTTGATTTCGGCAATCGGGAGCCACACTTTGTTCATCACATTTCAAGGAATAGTCTTTCGACTAAACACAAACGTGGCGTTACGATAAAGGACTCGGCACCTTGTTAGTGAATTTGCATAACGAGCAAAGTGCTTCCATTCAAGGGCGAGTGATGCCAGGTCCTCGACCCCGGCCCAGATCGAGTGGTACGGCACGTAGGCTTATGCATTGTGTTTAGACCATGCTCATCGTGGCAATAGTGAATACGAGGGATCCAAGTTCATTGTAGCCTTTGTCAGTGGTTTATAAAGTGTCTATTTCGTGAATACTTACCACCCCTTCTTTCAGTTGGTTGTGGCTAACATATGTCTGCAGTATTTCTCGTGCAAGTGGGTCGAGTTCATAAGGCCTCAAAGTCGACGAAAGTTCGCTAAGTGGGAAATCGAATTCATTGTCTGATTCTTCAAGTACTTGAGTGTGATGCCCGTATCCACTCTACTCTCTGTCTGCATAATAATTTTCCAGTTCTCGCTCAAAATCATCCCCGTCGTCTGATCTACTGTTTTCCGCCATTGTGACCAAACGTCTTCCACCCATTACATCATTTGGCGGGAAATTTGGAATACTAATTTTTCTTCAAAATTAAAAAATTCGTGTCTATTTAACATTAAAATTGAAGTGCTTATATAGTTAGATTTTGTGGTATTCACTTCACATTAACTAACTGAAACCGCCATAACTAAGAAAATGCATGGTGGTAACTCGTAATATACGTTTTGTCGCTCACAAAACCTTATTTTTACTTTTTACCGCCATGTTTGTAAATCGTGTAAACATGTACCATCAGACAATAATACTGACGCTGAAAGAAGTTCCCCATACCTATATTCTTAAAAAATTCTGCTTACAGGACTTACATATGAGTAGCGAATGGGCTTGGAATTTTTCGGTTTATTGTCATGTTAGATTTTAAAGGGTCAGTTTGTCCCGGTAGTGAAATTCTTTATTGGTGACCTTTGGGAAATCACAAAAAGTTATCAGACTTTTTGACAACTCACACGAAATAGGAATTGCTTCAATAAAGACGTAATTCCAGAAGGATATTGTAACGGAACGTTCTGTGGGATTTTCACAACCATATTATGCGCAAAAGGGGATTCTAAAAAGTCATAATATTGAAGCAAAATTCTACGAGGAAATGACTTTTCTCGCAGACAGAAATTTTGAAAAATGTAACTCAGAGCTATAGTTGAGATTCTTTAATTTGCAAGATCGAGTTCTTTGACTTTTTTAAAGACAAATTGATGAAATGACATTTAGTTGTGGCTTTCCAACACAACTGGTACTAGACAAAGAGATTGTGAGAAAGAAATCATTTTGCAAAAGAAAAAAAAAACATTTGCAGTTGGTACGATTTGGGATGTTAAACGGACAGATAGACGAATAGGCCAACAGGGAGAAAGGAAGAAGACAGTATATGACACGGGATAAGACAAATGCGAGTACATGTACGTGGAATGTTTCATAAGAGGAAATATTGCTTCAATGAATTCTGTACTTTCAATTGAAGCCAGTGCGGACATTGGTTTTTGAAGTCGTATCAACAACTTCACGAACCACTGCAAAAACTATTTTGCAATCACTCTTATAACAGTTATTTTACATGAGAAATGCTGGCAAGCGATTGCACGAGCCTAATTCGGGATTGTAATGGAAAACGTCTGAAACGCCATTCAATGATGTTTCCTACCAGACTTCATCTAACATACAACGTAGATCTATACGAAATATTACGTACTTTATTCGTACGTGTTATAAAACTGTAGCCGAAACAAAAATAGTTGTCAATTATTTATCAAACAATTCCATGCTATTTATTTATTAACTCCCTTATGCTGGAGACTGCGCTCGGTTTTGAGTTAACTATAATACCTAGACACTCATTGACATAGAAAATCTTCGCAAGCGGAGGTCGACGATTTCTGAAGCAGAGAGCTCGCGCTGCAGGTTAAAATTACATTATGGCAAATGTAGAGAGGCGTTTACACCTGCGAACTCGGAGTAATTTGCAATTGATCATGAGTAGTCACAGTACATTAGATGGAGGAAAAGTTACTCTACATCCCCACAGACGTGAAGCCTAACTTTCATGCAGTCAGCGAAGTAACGAATCCATTACGAAATTATTAAGGGTATACGGTATAGTTACACTTGGCTCAGATGAAACCGTGCAGATTTGAGCTTCATGCAGCACCCTTATTAAAAACCGTTGTTTGAGGTTCATGTTTTGGGGTGGAACTCCTCATTTTGTGATTTTTGGAAAAACGGCAAGTAGGCATTTAAATTAAACTCAAAAACACCACGGCCCAAATGCAGTTCACTGATTGGTTCAACAGGAAGAGCCACCGCCACTAATTAAATTGAGAGTTCGGCTTAACACGACTAACGCTTCATGGTACTAATAGTATTGTAATATTTTTTTGCGAAATGCACAAAAACCTTGACCATGGAGTTTGACCTCGAATCACACAGGTTTAAAACGACACACAATTCAAGTGCAAGTGACAGAAATGCACGATCTGTGATGTTTTTTCAGTCACTTTCACTGGAAATTGCCGTGGTAAGAGTGCCTAAGTTTGGCTGGAGTTCAGGCTCCATTGCAATTTTTGTCCAGTATGAATTATTGTGGTGCGTGGTAAGGGTTTGCCCCCGTGGTAAGAGTTTTCACTCACTGAAGGCTGCATCATTAATACAGTCGTACAGAAGTCATGGTTCACGGCAACATCTGTTACGGTAGTAACACAGTCAACGGCTGTTAGCAGCAGTGACATGGTATGTTGCCAGGTCTGCAATAACACATGTGGGTCTATATGCATTGGTAGAAATCTAAATCTGAAGTAGTGATACGGTAGCGGCTGGTAGCGTCTGTGGACAGTCGGTAGTCAGTTGCTCGAGAATTTTACCAAAAAAAGTATTTTCGAAAAAAATATTCTTTTGTTGTTGTTACGAGTTACGACGCACACCCGGGTAGAGTTCAATCGCAGCGTGAAAATTCTGGCCAAAATCACGCGCTCTCATTGAAAATACACGGAAATATCTCGGGGAATCTCCGGAGATATCGCTTTTCTAGCGAGACATTATTACTGAACACTCTCCTGGATTCTAAAAAAGTTGTCCTTTGTTCTATTTACACGCGACTTTCATAAACTAAGCAATTTCCAAGTATAGAAAGCCGTCGTTTAAACTACACGGTCAACGGACTCATAAACACGATTCACGGACCTGCAAACACCGTCCACTGACTCACAAACACGGGAACGGACTCACAAAAACACGATACACGCACCCAAATACACGGGACACAGACTCATATTCACGAGGAAACACGGTTAACGGGCCGCCAAACACGGTTTACGGACAAAATGAAGATGTCAGCTGACCCTGGAAGCCGATGAGTCCGTGACCCGTGTTTGCCGGTCCGTTAACCGTGTTTCCTCGTGAATATGAGTCCGTGTCCCGTGTATATGGGAGCGTGGATCGTGTTTTGTGAGTCCGTTCCCGTGTTTGTGAGTCAGTGGACGGTGTTTGCAGGTCCGTGAGTCGTGTTCATGCGTCAGTCTGTGCCCGTGTTTATGAGTCCGTTGACCGTGTACGGTAGTTTAAGGAACCTTGTTAGTGAAGGAACTGAAAATTCACAGCAGTCGATTTACTTTTAACTGTCGTTTATGTCCTTTAGCTCACCCCATGCCGTACGGCATGCAACTATCCAACTGTCCTAGCTAATAAACTACTTAGCATGGTTTCCGTAGTCAAATCCCGTGCACACAGTTCTGGACTGCATGCAAATGCAATATGCAATGATACACCGTAAATTGTAACAATTTCGTTGTTACATTTTACGTCATTGTTACATTTTACGTTGCTAAGCCTCTCCTAAAATGTAACAAGTAGTTGCATGTTACGTAATTGTTATATTTTACGTTGAATGCACATGTGAGAAATGTACCATTGTTATATTTTACGAAACTAACGTCCTATTACAAAGAAATGACCAAAATCAAGAACAAGTGGTGTCTGGCACGGCCGGGGCGTACTTGAGTATTTTTGGACGAGGGGCGCTGCCCGAAAAATTGGATACCTACCCGTTTAGAGAGTGGGTTCCGACAAAAAGTGACCCATCTAGAGACTAATTTTGTGTAAAAATTCACATTTTCGCCCAGTCGTGTTCCAGAAATTCAGAAAAGGCACCCTTTTAGAGAGTATTTTTTTTGAAAATGGCATCGTTTTGGAGAGTATTTTTGCTGTATAAAACACCCTTTTGGGCGGCACTGTTCGTATACCTCTTCTATAGGAATGTCTTCCGGGCTCACACGGCATGAATCTGGCTACCCATTATCATTTTTATTATTATTACATTGCTATAACTATTATTACTGCTATTACTACTATTACTGCTATTACTACTTTCACTACTATTAATCGTAATCGGTATAGTTATCATTATTATTATTAATAATATTTTTACATTTATTTTAACGAGGACACAGTGCAATACACACAATATATGTTTTAGCAAAGTGTTAATACACCATAGTCCTCAAAGATTTTAAAATCATCTCATTTACGGTTCAAAGTTTTCACCGGGCTTCCCATAATGGACAGCGAGTGCTATTTCAAAAGGATTTTAAAGGGGTTCCTACTCAACCTTAACGATATTGTGAGAAACGTCTTGACAACTGTGGATGCAGAGTAGGCCTACTTTTTGGAAACGAGGAGGTAGCAAAATGGTTAATATACCAAATGCGCATTTATTATAGAAGGGAGGGAGATTAGAAACTCTGTGGTAAGCACAGAGTTTTTCCTTCGCGCGTGTTTCAAAAATCGGGAATTTTGTGATTTTTTTCAGAACATTTCCTCACAGGAGAAAGTGAAGTACGCAGTACTAGAAGTTGCGAGATAGTACTTTCCGAGAAAGAAGGCAGTGAGGGTTTGAACAGTTTTCCTCCGTGTGACAAATAATATGCAAACTCATGAAATATGACGTCGCTTTCGTAAAATGCAACAATGCTACATTTCTCGCAAGTGTAACAATTACATAAAATGTAACAACTTGTTACATTTATGTAACAACTTGTTACATTTTAGGAGAAGCCTAGCAACGTAAAATGTAACAATGACGTATCAATGCCATGGGCTCATGAACTAAAAATTGTGGCGCCGCCAGGAGTGCGCTAAGTAGAGGCGAGAATCTCGCGGACATGCAAGAACAATATAAGACTTCGCGAGACAACGCCGTATATTAAAAGTGAAGCACGTGATCACACTAGATTCCTTAGCGAGATTCTTACGTTTTCGAGATTCTATCCAGTAACGCTAGTGTCTCCCTACAAATACAAAATGTCGCGAAATTCCTCGAGAAATCAACATTTATTTTCAATGACATCATGTGATTTTGGTCAAAATTTTCTCGCCGCGAGACAGTTATTGAACTCGACCCAGGTTAGGATCGGTATCGAAAATACAGTATTGTGAATAAATAGTGAGGGACTACGCGAGTTTATCCATTTCAGGGTAAAAAATACACGTACTATCTATTGGTTCACTCCTTTTCCACCTAACTACCAAATGGAAGGTTTTGATTTGAAAAATTGAGGCCGAGTTTTGTTCCATGAAGGGTCCACCAGTTCAGTAGCCTGGCCCCCTGTCTGTAAAAATTAATGACAGGTTACGCGTCTAGCTATGCATGGCGAAAACGATCGCATAGTAGGGTCGGACAAATGGGTGTATGCTACGTACGTTAAGTAAGCCTTCATGCGTAAATTGATTATTAGCGGCGTAATCAATTTACGCCGTTAAGTTCATTAATTAAGAATTATTTTTCCCACATAGTATCACTTTCGACCAATCAGGTTCAAGATCAAAAAGAAAAACGGATGCCCAAATTGTACTTGTACGGGAGAATTAACGTGGGTAAATTGAATAAATAAATAATCAATTTACGCCATTAATAAATTAATTTACGCGCGTAACGCACGTGCATGACTTTCCTTCATTTTGTCATCTATAGTCTAACCTCGACAACTTGGCGGGAACACGAACTTCGTACGATAGGTGAACAAGACCATGTTTACCGAAAGCTTAATAAGCTCTTAATCAAATTTTCATCTAACCAAATCTTGGTTATGTGTTCATGTATATATCCACGTGTATGTGAAGCGCAGTTTGTGTGTTTTTGGATTATAATTTCAAATCAAATAGCTCGTGCTACCTTACTGGCGGCCTCAGGTACTGAACTAAATATGTATCATCGTGATGAGACATTTGCTCTCAAAATGTAACTGCTATTTTCTGCTATTGTCTACCGGCAATGTACTTCATAATGGTACTCTCGATGATCGAAAACTGTTCGGAGAATATGAGCGAGTGTCTGTGAAGCTATCCAACAGAAAATACAGTCGTATTTAAAATAAAATTTTAATATATACATACGTAGTTTATCGGGCCAATCAGATATGAAATACACCGCTGACCAGAAAAATCTTCCCGTTATATACTATTCGTCACATGCCATATCGAATTATTCTAGTCTATAATAATAATGTCAAGATCTCTGAATTTAAAACGACTTTGTCAGCATGAACAACGACATACTTACTGTTATTGATCCTACGGTGCGGGATCGGGCTCTATAATAGATTCTTGACTAATCGACTATTCCATTGCTTCAGCCTATTAGTCAAACTACTGCAATCACAGGAAAGATTTTAAATGATGCTTCGGTCATCGACAGACAAAATATTAGCTAACTACACTGGATAGCATTCGACGGCAACATCAACATTGATGTGAGCAGCTGTTTACATTTGTTTGATTGACGAGGACAACTTCTCCGGCGACAATGGTCTTAAAGGAACTTCAGCGGTTTTACGGCCGACAAAACGCATTTTGGGATTATTAGGGATTTGGGATGACTGCTTGGAGTTATTAGCTTTGAACAGAATTACAAAAGAACAAAATGTGCTGTTTTGTGATTTCATTGCATACGGTCTATTCTCGTCGGTGTCTGCCAGCCATTCGTTGATATCAAGGTCGGTGACTTTACTAAAGTTAAAAATGTCTTGGGGGCTGATCAAAGAGACAAACTTTTTCACTGATGATGATGTCTAATCCAAATCCAAACTACTGGATTTCGGGAAATTTAAACCACTCTCAGCGTATAACATAGACCGCATTCCACTCTGAGGATTAAAGTCGGTCTCCGTTGTATTTTTGTCCGCCGGATACTTGTTCGTTCACTGACACTTTACTACAACATTTGTTGTACAATGGATTAGCGTTCATTGTAGTATTCACGTCGTTTTTTTACACATTCGAAATATTGTCGATGTTTCTAGCGTGACCGTTTATACATCATTAATTAAATGGTTGCTATGGCATTACAAATCTATTCTCCTCTAAACTAAACTAATATATACGTTAATTCCTTCCTCGTTACACGACATAGGCCAAGGAAATTAGCATCTGTACGAGAGTATTTCCAAGCAGTTTCTTTTACATATACCGCGTATGTAAACAATGAATTGCGGCAGTTTGCGGAAACCGATAACAAATATAACCACACTAACAGAAAATACAACGTACATGTGGGTGGGTTGTCCACGGTCTGTTTTCTTATACAACGGGCTTTACAGAAATTCTGGCTGAGTATCGTTTAGCTTGAGAATTAAATATATACTAACTGAGTTACTTTGAACATTCCCCAATCTTTCGGAAACGAGCGCCATAACTGTGGCCCTTCAGAATAAGAACTGTTCTTCCCCAGCGTTTTCTATCCTTCCGATACGTCAAAATTCAACTTGTTGAAGACAGCAGACAACGTAAATTATGCCATTCACATGCAGTCGGGTATGATTTCAAGAATTGTATCCTGTGAGTGAGACCATGGGAGGAGAGAGAGAGAGCACGGGCTAAATTATTCACATTTTAATCGGTTTTTGAGACCAAAGCTCAGGGTGAAGCTCAAATAGACCCACTATGCTACAAGTTTGAATCTAAAGTTTCATTCTCACCGCACATTTGCTGCACTTATACGTAGCGGCCAATCTGTTCGAGCGTCAAAAATAACTTGCCACTTTGCCTTCATTCGCACTAGACAATGGTCGGATTGCGGATTTACCCCAAGTCGAACAAAAGCTGGAACACAATCTCATTATGCTCAACGAGTTTGTCCGGCAGCCTCGAAGATTCTCTTCTATTCAGTGCCCGATTGAGATCCCAATTGACTGCTTAGCTTAGTACAAATCTGGAGAATTTATATTAATTTAAATTGCCTCTGGTTTTATACCCTTATTGTCGCTACAAATTCCCACTCGCACCCAGTTTCTCCAAATCTCCATCCACAATACCCCCATTCCCTGTCGACAGGTTTTCGAGGTATACCAGATCGCCACAATTTTTACCCCTACCCGCTCACCACAAGTTACTGCGAACCTGGCAGATAGAACCTGGCTCCAAGGGGAGGTCCCTAAACTGTTGAATTAATTAGTTCATGGATAACCCGGCAGTGCATGTACTTACATGGTGTATGATTTTGCCGGGAAACAGTATTGCAGTCTATAGTGAATACGTACGTCATGTCTGTACTGCATGGCAAGTAGCAGATGATGTGGAGGTTTCACAAACTTAGTTGGGCTGACATATCCCATAATTCTACCGGATAAAACAGACTCAACGAAAGCACTTAGTCCTATCCTGTCGGTTCTCGTTTGTGCTTATGCAGCGCAGCAACGTTGCCATTTGTTGAGTATGTTTACTAATTCTCGAAATGCTCACCTGGCTTGGCTATTTGGTTCTGGAAAATAATGATGTTTTGATAATGGCTTTTAATGTAGCGTGCATCCGTGTCAAGGTCTTCATAACTTCAGCATTACAGCTGCCTATACGGGCTCAGCGGTGCCGCGTTTCATAGCTGCACGACACGCGCGAAAAAAGAAAGATCCCTCGAGTTTTCGAGAGATATCGATCGCCATGAATTACTTGATCACACAAGCTTTATTTCGTCTGCGGAACGCGCCGCGGTTCGCATTCAGTTAAAAATAATTGCAGGCGGTCTGGTACACGTTGTGCCAGGCGGACATTGGCCGCTGTGGTGGGCCCATTGCACTGATCGCCTGGAACCATTTTTATGTTTTATTAACACATACATAGTTGAAACCGGGGTGAGGAGCTAGAGATCTGACTCACTGGTCTAGCAGTGTGTCCCAGTGGGACTCGACAATTTCACACAAATAATCACGTTCACTTTGAAAAAATTTGCACTGCAATAAATCAAATTACATGTTAATAAACTAACGTAAATTTAACCACTTTTTCAACTATTGGCGATCTTATTCAACAAACAATAACTGATTTAACCATTCACACATTCCACCGATCTTTTAACACAAGTTACAGTAAAAGAGAAAATGGATGAACAAAATACCAATAGTTACAAAAATTCCTTACACTGGACAAAAAATTCACCTCATTGCCCAAATGAATATTCACGCATACGCGATCTTGAGATTAAGCAGGATTGTAAGTTCACGAACAGCACATGGACCACTTTATTTGTTTACACCTTCCATCAAATACCGAATGCACACCTGGCAAAAATGTTTAGGCCTACCTAGCAGAATGAGAACGTGAGGACCAAACTGCTCCGTTTTGCGCAAGTGTAGAACATACGCAATTAGTTTTATAGATGAAACGCAATCACCGAAGATTTAATATTCTTTACAATAGCTTCATTTGCAAAAGCCGGACAGAATAAGCCAATACATAATGTACTGGCGTGGCACGGCCTCATGCGGGAATACGGGCAATCTGTGGTTTCGTCCTTGGCTTAATGCTGCTGGTAACTGCAAAGGGCACAGATAGACTGACACAATAGGAACGATGCGAGCACGCGGCGCCAGCTTTTATAAAAATCAATGGACGAGAAAAGAATTATTACGCAGTGTAGACAACGAAAGGAATTTTAAATCAACACCTTCGGTATAGTATTCATTCACACGACACACAGCCCACCATTTGTCGCCTGCTCAAATGCATGCAAATCACCTTGTCTTCGAATCTTATTGTACTCACTCAGAAACCACTACACGCGCAGCAAGTAGTTCCGCGCATTTCGGTCTCGTTCGGAGCGCAAGTAGCTAGTTCGTCTGCCGTGAATCCGCTCTCAATATACTGACGCCAGAGAGCTTCATACCGTAGAAGAGTCAGGTCAAGTAGTCACGTGACTAGCGATCTAATTTGATTGAAAAATCCATAGCAGTCACGCCGAGGAGCGATCGCGCACCAAAACATCTGCGTTACTTTGACTGTAATTACGACTGTGGCAATGGGGTGTACAGGTCAGAAATGCCGATCAACGTTGACTATTACAATCATGATTACGGGTCGGCAAAGACTTGACGTCTTGGCGATATACTCCACTTGTACATATAGTTTTCAATCATAGAGACGACGTGACTCTTCGTTCCCGTTGGTTTTGCAAAATAATGCGTAGATGTCCGTTCAAAGTTTTCATCAAAATGATGTAGTTTTTATGGAAACTAAATCTGCTGAATATAACACAGATATTTGTCATGCAAAGCGTCCAAAATTAAAATCGCGTAATCAACAAAATGGTAAATATCATTATAGAATATTTGAATCAACAAATAAAATACTCAGAGGAGCATAGCAAACGCGTACGCTAGAATTATTTTCAGTTTTGCACTCCTCAGAACACTTGGGGGTATTTGATTAAGTATAGCCTAAATGACTAGTCGTTTCCTCCGTGTCAAATGCTTCCAAGTCTGAGCATTCAAACACCTGCGATTCTAACAATCCGGGAGCGACTGCTCATTTCAAAGAGATCCTATAATGAAGTCCGCAATACCTGCCAGCCTTTTAAGATGCGGCATTTAACTTGATAAATGCCGCGCGTACAACACATCATTGAATTCAACAAGGTCTAGTTGTTTGGAAAATGTATTAAACCACTTCGCTTTACTCTTCAGCGCATATAACAATAAAAATGCAGGCTATTTCAAACATCTAAACTGTAATAAGAGGGATTGGATGCGGACCATACAGGTCGACCTTCGAGTAATGCACACCGGACAATGGTAACCAACTTTAAACCCAATATAACAGAGGAGAAATAATCCTACCATCGGCCATGTTGATACGCTTCGAAACAAAATCTGATTTTAAACCCAAATCCTCACTACTTTTTGTTAACCGTCACAGTGCTACCGTAAAAGAACTGCGAGTGAGCATTCACATTGTCAATGGCAATGCTCCTCGGGTTCAGAAGAATATATCGTTCATAAGTATTACTAACGGCTCAACAATACTAGGGCAATATCTTAACCAGCCCACACCAGATGTTCTTCATAGTAAAGCCTCTTATCCTACCTAGAAATTCTATGTTAGTGTTCTCAAGTTGTTGCAGTCTCACGCGTCATAAGTATTTGTACAAAAGCTCCGGACAGAAATACTTGACCAACATTTTGTTAATGGCTAAACCTCACGCCATCCGAGGTGATCTTTCCCAGTCTTCATTCATTCACAGTCATTCGGAACAACTGACGCTGACGTCAGTATATCAGCGAGGAAAGACGCGCCAAATATTTCGTGGAGACACCTCACGTGAGGCAATTGCCTGTGTACGCTGTGGGAGTCGCAATGCATTACCGCAGAGCAATATAAAGATTTCCTTGAAATAAACTAGAATTTAGATATTTATATATTTTTTGTGCAACATCTATCTCTGACTAACGCAAGATTTGTTGTTAATTTAATCTGTAAACAATAAGTACACATAAATTGTTTGCAAACTTCGGCGGGGGTAAAAAGGTGTTGACCAGAAGGGTGGAGGGTAAAACTGGTGGCCATGCTGATGTCGTTGGTGGGGGGTGAGTTACACACCTGTTCGCTCCAATAAATACACTACTTTCAATTTCTCCTTTTAGTGGTGAGCTAAATTGTGTCGTGACCAAGACTCTCTCCAGATTTCATCTCAGACTTCATGATATCACTTCGTCGAAAAAATTGTTTTCAACTTTACTGAAAGACGTTACTGGAACAAAAGATGTCACAGGCGCTGACGATGCAGCGTCACTGAGGTCTACAATATGGTTGTACTCAAGTAAGCATGTTAAATCTCTAAATATTACGTTTAGGTTGGTAAGGAAAATATAATTTTTAAAAACTTGAGAAGGTAGGCCTACTCGTTTCCCATGAATATCCGCAATGCACCTCCTTTGTTCAATCTAGATAAAGAATCCGTTAAACACAAAAATACTACGCGCAATGTGCGTCAAATTTCAAAAGCACAATTTAACCCTAAAATTAAAAATAAACAAATTTCTATCTCTGGGAATACGTCTTTTAATAAATAACCGGAAGTATTCCAAGTGTCTCAGCTGCGACAATTGCTCCTCGCTATAAAACATTTATTTTATTGATTTGGCATTTAAGTTTCCGTTGATCTATAGTGTTTTATTCATCTAATCTTCCTGTTATGCGATTTAAACAAACTCGTGTGTAGTTAATTACAAGTCATATGCGCTTCGCTTACAGTGCTACGTTCAGCCATACAATGCTTCTCTGGAGTCCACGCAAGGTCGTGCACGGAATCTTATAAGGAGGCAATAAACCCTCGCCTTCTGTCAAAAACCTACTTTTGACTAAGGCCATTAATTGGTCTCACTATGTTCCTTACTGAGATTAGAAGTGATTTCAAGGCTTGAGACGAATTTACATGTCGTAATTTTCTTCAGATCAGGGTCATTAAGTTGTTTTTATGGCGCACGCGTCTTGATACGCCCGTGCAATAACAGCGTCACGTGCCCGTTCAATAACCCAAAGGTTATTGTACAGTCATGTGACACGGTTATTGCACAGGGAAGAAAACTTCGGCGAACAAATGTGGATTTCCTGTGGAAGAAATTAACATAAAAAATTGCGAGCGTTTTCACTATGCGTGTACTGTCATAAGCCTCGGTTGGTGCACCGAGCACTGGCAAGTATTTTCACTCGGCTTTCGGCCCGGCCCCGTGAAAATGTGTCATGGCTGGCTAGTTTCAATCGCATAGGCAGTTAGTATTATATGACCGCAAGAAGACTTCCAGGCGATTTAGAATAGGTAATTTCAAAGCCGGACAAAAACACAAATGCGCTCAGCTTTGGCAGAGAAAATGGGGCCTACACCTGTAAAGAAATTGCATCTAGACGATTTCGAATCCTTTTGTTTAATTGGTTTATTGGGGTGTTGTAGACAATTTTGCCGATACCTAGACTGGATCCCATTTTTGCCGCGTGCCAACCAAGCGTTCGTTCAGCCAAGTGGCAAGTGGTTGAAAGAGCTAGGCTTTATGCGACTATACGTCACACTCGGAAGTCATACGTCACCACGCTCGTTCGCAATTCTACGAAATGAAGCACTGTGAATGTTGTTTAACGTAGCTTCTCATTGCTTAAAGTAATGAAACCGTTGTCATAACATTCAGTCATTCCCACTGGTTGAAATCTGGGAAACCCCTTTTCAGTTTACTGTTACGTAGTATGGCGACAGCCATGCTCTTCGATGAGTTGCAGTTTATTAAAACGGACAGTGATCGAAGTAAATAAAATCAAGGAATCTCCGATCTTCCGACCAAGCATGCGCATTGATGTCCACAAACGGAATTCCGTGTGTTGTTCGCCCGAGGGTGATAATTCTCCAAAATCCACGAGGGCTCTATAGATAAGGGGGATAACGACTGACGGAGAACATGTAATAATCTAGTTTTATTACACGTGATAAACGCCGGAATGGACCAATTCGGCTTAATGGACCGTGCCTCTTCAACAGGAGGATTCGGCCGGGGTAATCTTAGTTTGCTTTTTCGGTTTAACCTTATTAGCGGTGCTTGGGTCGGGTCTGAACGTAGTTTATATAGCGAGTTTTTAAGACTTCAAATGTCGATCATTGTCGCCTTGAACAGCGAATACAAACATTTGCCATAATGATCGTAACATCTAACGTTCTCAAGCATTTTCTTGCATGTGTCAGCGCAGAATTCCCGCAACACGGATACGTCTTGTTTCCAAGACAACAAAGTGAAGATATTTTGGATTTTGTTTGTGAATTTTAAGCTTCATTGAGCATTTTTTGCAATCCACCGCGTCATTCATTAATACATACATCGAAGCCAACTTCTCCAGAATACAGAGTCGGTCATCTAAATCGGTTACGATTTGCTAGGTGCTGCGCCGTTGTCGTTCTGCCGTATATCCGCGGTGTGTTAAGAAACGCGTCAACAACCACAAGCTATTTCTCTTCCGAGTCACTGACAAAAGAATGTTGCAGGGAGACGACTTTGAGCGAGTTTCCGAGAAATCGTTTCACTGGGAATGCGTATTTTCCAACAAGGTGTTAACACATTTTTACAAATATCAACTCAAAGCTGACGAAGATGCAAGAAGCTCATCTCCAGCTACTTTTGCACTAAGTCATCAAGCAGTTCAATTACCCACTCTGGTGAAATGTCGCCGCAAAATGCTGAGCATGCTTTTTCTATTATGGCTTATCAGTTACAAACTCGATAACTTGTTTTTTGTATTAACTTTACTAGTTTTATCAAATTTGATGTGAAGTAGTAAAAAAATCTCAAACGTCCATTTATGTGTTCTCTGTAGTAGTGGCGTGATGTTTTGAGGTAATGGTGTCGCAAATAGGCACCGTTTGTTTAAGAATCGAACACTTTCCGGCATAATGTTATCATTCTCATTTAGAAGAAAACATCCCGCCTGCTACTTCAATCATACTGCAGTCTTTCCATAACTAAAACAAATGCGGCGTATTCACAATTTGAATTGATTTAAACACGGTATTTTGAGGCAGTGACCTAAAGGCTGAACAAACACCAGCGACATTAGTCACTACATTATTGCACACTCGAGTTGCAAGCGTTTTATACGATTTTCAATCAAACATTGGTCAGTTCAGGATTATCAACTATGTGTAGTTAACTACAAGCTACCGCTGGTGGCCAAATCAAGGACCCGTCTCGTAGTCAACCCCTCCCCCCACTAGAGACGGTGGCTAGTTCGATTGCAGATACACTTTTTTCAAAATATTGGCCCCTTCAGCATTGGTGCATTGCTGCTCAGCGACCGAAGAATCTGCTGCGACGTCAGAGAGCTCTCGAACATCCCAGAATTGCCAAATAGGCTTGCGGGTGGCACCACTTTGAGACCATATTTGTGGAATCCGTAGTAAATTTGCTTTCAAAATATAGTGCTGAACATTAGCAGGAAAATGATGGCTTTGGTTTGATAATTGTTAACTTTTTATTCATGCCATCTTTTTCGGAGCATCACATTCTTGTTCCGTGGAAGTAAAAGGCCAAAAATATGAGACAAAATGAAATTTCTGTGGCCATGTGTAGCGATTTTAAGGTGAAAAATTTCATAAAGACTTTTTAAGAGCGTAAGAAGGGCAGCAAGTCCAAGGACGTGTGCACTGCCTGGAAAAATACAGCGAAACCTGTGTAGTGCCTCATGTAACCATTGTCTGTTTATCGCTGGCTTCTCGTACACTGTACTTGCACATGTATTTTGTCAATTCAGTCCGTTACGATTCTTTGCTTTTCTCGCTGTTTCCCAAACCAAGCAAAGCTGAACGATGTTCAAAACAACGTCCCCACACAAAACTAACCGCATGTAAAAACAACCCTCATACTCGTGTGTTGTTTCATAATGCTTGCTACACATAAGTACTTGTTTAGTTAATAGAATTCCCTCTTGATTAGCGTGGCTTTCATCAGCCCGTTTGGAAACTGTATGTAAGAGAAACACTGCCGCCGATTGAATATTTATTTACATAGTGTCGCAGGTGAAAATACGCAATTTTCCATTCAAATTTAATCATGTCATATGTGTTTGTATTTAGAGTTCACTAGCTGGTTGAGACCAAATTAAATAAACAACATAGTGTATTGGAGAGATATTAAAACTAAAGAATACTTCTATTTCAGGATGTTGTTATAACTCGTCAAAGGTGTCGTAAACAAAAATGACTGGAAAAAGTGGGCAGGTGCGTTCAGTAGAGACAGTGATCGAGCATGATAATGAATACACACTCACTTTGGCCTCCATGCTTTTTGCTTTCGGCTTGATAATTTTTAGATAATCAATTTCACAAATACTATGCTAACATGAACAAGGGCGATGTATTCATGTAGATAAATCGACTAAAAGTTGCAGGTAACCAGTGTTTATCTTCGCGCTTTAAGCCAGGTGTATTCCAATTTAAATACACTCACATTTAAGAACATTATCGGTTTTACGACCGAAAAACACATTTTCTGGATAACTGTTGGATAACATAGACTTTTTGAAGTTAATAGCTTTCACCAGAGTTATAAAGCAGCAGAATCCGTTTTTCGTAAGTTTGTTACAAATTGCCAATTCTTGCCGTTGGTCTGCCACACATTCGCTTAAGCCATGGTGCTTAAAATGCGCTGCCATTTATCTACTGGGGTTTAGCTACGCCAACAAAGCATTTGACTGCGACGGTGATGGTTGCAGTTTCGAATCCGTGCTGAGGCTAACGGCAAAGATCGCATTTCGCGTCGGTAATGTCACCGTTTGAGCGCGGTACCAGCGTTAGTTTTTCTTCGTGGTAAAGGCTACCATGGTAGTAGAGGAAGAGTGACTATCTGACGGTTTTCACCTAAGTACATGTAACTCGACAGTTTGAAACAATAGACTAGCCCCTAAAGAATCTTGCGTACTTTGTGAACTCACGGACCACTTGAACGCGCTATTGACAATGTTATTACGACTGCAGAGACTAAGTAATTTCCAGTACTGATTGCCACAATGGAAAACTTGTATTCTACGCTTGTGAGTTCAACCTACACATTCTGTCATCATTTAAAGACAAAATCAGGAAACTAGGTTAAAAAGTCATATAACTCCAACGATAATCCGACGACCGGCCTTTCGTTGTCACATGAAAGAGGATTATCTTGATTAAGTCACTGTAGTGAGATGACACAGGCTTACCACATCAATCTCTTGTCATAGTTATTGCAGCCATTTTCAAATTCTTCACATAAGTTTAAGCATGAATGGGCTTCTCTGAGATTGTCATCATTAAAAATGAAAGTTCATACTATGATAAACGGTGTTCTTCTAGGAAGCGCCAGATGTACGTTACAAGTCTATAAACCATCCGGGTATTTTCGTAGCTTCAAACTTGCCCTCGGACGTGATCATTTTCTGTACATGTGCGCATCCCTTACGAAAAATTCCAATAGGATTTCCTATTGGATTCCTATAGGAAATCCTACAGGATCCAATAGGAATCCAATTGGATTTTGGACCAATATCCTTTAGGATTCCTATACGATCCTACTGAATTTCCTATAGTATCCTATAGGAAATCCTATAGGCTTTCCTATTGGAACCTATAAGAAATCCATTAGGATCCTATAGAAATCCTTTAGGATATCCTATAGGAATTCTAATAAGACTTAAGAAATCCATTAGGATTTCATGACATTTTCAATGTATACATAAAACAACGAAACAACAGTGTTCTCAACAAAGGAAATTCTTTGGAAACATTCAACTGGAACACAGGTAACCTCAAAGTTCTTGTACAGCAATCTACTCTGTTCTTAAAGAAGGCCCACAGCATGATATCTATATATGTTACAAATAGAGCACTAAACTGGGACTACAAAAGACCTGTGTGTTCCTTTTGCTTTTTCAAAACATGTTAAAGTAACTTATTATTTAAATGCTGAATGCTATAGGCTTTTATATGTTGTTCTCTGATAGTCAAAGCTGTAAGCTTATGTCGAGTGTTTTAGTTACTGTAAAGATAACTGTTCATTGAATAGCCTTTCAGTGGCACCTGTTGTCCTCTTGAGAAACTGTTCATTTTAGCCACTAAGCCATACACAATCAAAACGTTTCCTTAGAAGTTTAGACACAACATTATAATTTACAACACCAGAAATGAAACAGCTATAATGACAGCTACATAGTTTACCCTTTTATGTTATGTTTTAAGAGAATTTCCTGTAGGAATCCTATAGGATTTTTCTATAGGATTTTCTATTGGATCCTATAGGTTCCTATTGAATATTTTCGTATGGGCAATGTAAATACGCATCCAATTATTCTCCAGTTTGAAACTCACGTGGCTTGCCATGTGACTAAACTACTACCCCTAGAGAACATTTGAGGTTACGAAATTTACCCGATCTGGAGGTGTGTCCATATAGCTTCAAACCTACGGTCTAAGATACATAACATTCTTGATAAGGTGGCTGCTCTCAAAACCCATGGAATGTTTCTTCTGGGCTCTCAGAGACGGCACCCAGGCCCGTTTGCTCAATCATACATTCCCGACCTTCAAGGTATGCTTCCAGATTCCATGTTAAAACTGCATTTCCCTGTTTATCTGATTAAAATGAAAATCGAGTTAGGCTAGGTCTTTTACTTTTATAAACCAGCCTCCCGTTCAGTAACGCTAGTACCTCGCTAAAAAGCAAGACTTCGCGAGATTTCGTGAGATATATATTTTAAATGAGGTCACGTGACCTTTGGCTAGATTTTAGGTTGGTCCTAGCGTAGGTCCTAGTGTTACTGAACTCACGCAAAATCTCGTAATATTACTCACCGTGCTCTATTTCCGTTACCAACTCAAGCCACAGACAATGCGTGCTTGCGCCTTTTTCGTTTCGGCCAACCCCAACAATGTTTGAAGGGTTTTCTTGCATTAGGCCTATCTAATTATTTCGATGTTCTTGTTGGTAACGGAAATGGAACCTTGAGGACTATAAGAGACCACTTTACATGTATGAACAAAGTAAATGCCAACTTAACAAAGTTATAAATTCTTTTTTACGTAGGTTATGATGATGAAGTAGGCCACTAAGTGTGCACCACTCTCATTGGCCAATGAGTTACTAATTGGTTTACTCTAGCCAATTAAATCAAGGTCAAATACAGAAGCCATTTGTGATTAATGTGAATATTTGTTTAAATTGGCCATTATTCAAACTGGTAAGCTAAAGCTAATTTCACATGAATTCTGTCAGAAATATTGTTTTATTTCGTCTTTGCAGCGTTCAGAAATTCAAAATTGGGAAGTTGTCAGTGAAGGTCTCTAAGGCAGTGCAAGCGATTTAAATTTCAGTACTATTCACATACAGTGAAATCCGAAAACACAAGATTACAGACAAATCCCAGTAAACTTGTGTTTCCTGATTTCACTGCATTCACAAGTTGTAATCTGGTCTCATGGTACTCGTGTACCTAAAATAACCCAACGTGGCTGATGCCACTGACCGGACTTCACCCAGAGCGATGTGTATACACGTTTGACAGTACTGAACTAGAAACGAGGCTGAAAAGCGCTTATGCTTTTACAACACAAAAGAACGATTCAAGTAATAGCTTACAGTATGGAAGAAAGCGAAGACTAAAATCTACCTTTAAACCATGCATACTTTGTACAGACTGTGGCAAGATACCGTAGGCTTCAAACAAAGCAACCGGATATATGGCCATCAGTGGGCTGTAATCCAATAGGTCATACTATTTTTGACAATATGTACTGAAAATCAATAAATCATTGTCCATCCCACGAAAATATTGCCGTTTTTGCAAAATTATTCGTTTTAAGTCTAGTACTCCGGGAAAGTGCAAGCCGGTGATTTCGCAGATTTCATTTACATTCAATGCACCTACAGCATAACAATTTCGTTATTACTCTGCGCGTGTACTGTAAGCGCAGAGTACTGTTGTTCCTGGGTTTTCTTCAATTTCATTCTTCTTATTCTTCTTATTCTTATTCTTCTTCCGACCCACTTTGAGGCTTGATAACTCCAAATTGGGTGCAGGTACGGTCTTTAAATTCAGCATATGACTTTTGACAGTATATAAATTTTGATTGCTTATATAATCATATTCCATATTGCACCGGAAGAGGTCGTTTGGTGCAAAGGTCATATAATTTTCAAAATGCTACTCCTTCAGTTTTAAAGCTATCTTTTTCAAATTCGGTGCACAGGTGTAAGTTAACATGACAATTTTAAAAATTACTTTTCTAAGTAATCAGGTCATCCAATCAGGTGAAATAGGTCAAAGGTCATTAGTTGCAAACTAAAATTTTGAGCTAGACACTTCAAATTGACAGGTTTGATTGCCACAGGTAAATCAAATCGGAATCTAAAGTTTCAGGTCATTTAGTGCAAACATGGAGTCATTAGCAGCATTTTTCTTCTGAAAATTTGACCTTTTCAATCAGCAAGTATTCTGATGTGTCAACCGTTAGGCAACTGTGATTCTCAGCGTTAAACACATTTTCCATGGGCTTTGTAGTAATTCTCCTAAAAATGCTTAAAATGCACCGGATAAGGTCAATTAGTGCAAAGGTCATGTAACGTTCAAAATGTTATATCTCTTACGTTTTTCAAGGAATTCTTTTCAATTTCAGCACACTGGTGTAAGTCAACATACCAATTGAGTACCCTACTTTACTTCGCAATAGGCCTAACCAATCAGAAAAAATAGGTCAAAGGTCATTGAGTGCAAACTAAAATTTTGAGCTAGAGACTTCCGAATTACGTATCTGTTTACTAAGTGCGATTGAGTTTGAATTCGAAATTTTCAGGTCATTTGGTGCACCCAATGGGGTCATTAGGTGCATTTTTCTTCTGAAAGTTTGACCAATTCATTCATCTTGTATTCTGAAGTGCTTAAAGTAAAACATCTGTGATTATTAGCATTAGCCACAGTTTTAATCGAGTTAACAATTACTCCCTCATCGGGGCTCATAATGCACCGGAAGAGGTCAATTAGTGGAAAGGTCATCAAAACATTAATATGTAATTTCTCCTACAATTTTAAAGAATTCCTTTTCATATTGGTAAACGGGTTGCTGTCAGTAACTTCCCATAATAATTCCAGTAATACACACGCGCAGAGTCCGTTATTGTCACGCCGTGACAATAATCTTTCTAGTTCTTCTTCTTATTCTTCTTATTCTTCTTCTGACCAACTTTGAGGCTTCATAACTCCAAAGTGGGTGCAGGTACGGTCTTTAAATTCAGCATATGACTTTTGACAGTATATAAATTTTGATTGGTTATATAATCATATTCCATATTGCACCGGAAGAGGTCGTTTGGTGCAAAGGTCATATAATTTTCAAAATGCTACTCCTCTTTCAGTTTTAAAGCTATCTTTTTTAAATTCGGTGCACAGGTATAAGTCAATATGACAATTTAAAAAATTGCTTTTCTAAGTAATCGGGTCATCCAATCAGGTGAAATAAGTCAAAGGTCATTAGATGCAAACTAAAATTTTGAGCTAGACACTTCAAATTGACAGGTGTGATTGCCACAGGTAAATCAAATCGGAAACCAAAGTTTCGCGTCATTTAGTGCAAACATGGGGTCATTAGGTGCATTTTTCTTCTGAAAATTTAACCATTTCAATCAGCAAGTATTCTGATGTGTCAACCGTTAGACAACTGTGGTTCTCAGCGTTAAACACATTTTCCATGGGCTTTGCAATAGTTTGCCTAAAGATGCTTAAAATGCACCGGATAAGGTCAATTAGTGCAAAGGTCATGTAACGTTTAAAATGTTATATCTCTTACGTTTTACAAGGAATTCTTTTCAATTTCAGCACACTGGTATAAGTCAACATGCCAAGTGAATACCCTACTTTACTTGGCAATAGGCCTGACCAATCACAAAAAATAGGTCAAAGGTCATTGAGTGCAAACTAAAATTTTGAGCTAGAGACTTCAGAATTACGTATCTGTTTACTAAGTGCGATTGAGTTTGAATTCTAAATTTTCAGGTCATTTGGTGCACCCATGGGGTCATTAGGTGCATTTTTCTTCTGAAAATTTGACCACTTCATTCATCTTGTATTCTGAAGTGCTTAAAGTAAAACATCTGTGATTATTAGCATTAACCACACTTTTAATCGAGTCAACAATTACTCCCTCATCGGGGAAGAGGTTAATTAGTGGAAAGGTCATCAAAAATTAATGTGTAATTTCTCCTACAATTTTAAAGAATTCGTTTTCATATTGGTAAATGGGTTGCTGTCTGTAACTTTCCATAATAATTCCAGTAATACGCACGCGCAGAGTCCGTTATTGTCACGCCGTGACAATAATCTTTCTAGTTCGAAAATGAAATTATGTTCAACTATACCGTAATTGCCATATCCTTGCTAAACATCAAAACATAATAAAAATTACACTCAATACCTATAGATGATTTGCAAATTCTTTAATAACATTCCAATTTGATAGCTAATGAATATGTTGTGAAAATAGAAAGTCCTTTGCCAAACCAAATTATTCGATACTTTTTCTCATTTTTTTGGAATTTTAATCAATTTGTAATATTTTTTAAAATATACATGGAAAAATGGCTACCACCACAAAGTATACTGCATATACAATAAAACACTGGTCAGGAACATTTTGCAGCAAATGTCATATCTAATTCTAACATATATGAATAAAGGATGAACTTCTTTTTATAACAGAATATAAATATTTGTTAAGAATGTAAACTTTGCTCTACAGAACGAACCCAAAGGGGCTTATATCGACAAAACCTGGTGAAAATTTACAGCAGTGCCAGTGGTATTACCTTGAATGTTTGGGATGAATCAACATATCTGCAGTCACGGCAACCCGCGCGGTATGCTACTGATATTGATGGAAATTAAGGTACACTTTTGATAAAGCCATAAATATATCCTTTTTTAAATCATTCTGCTGCGTGCGCTTGTTTTAAAGAACCATTTTTGGAATTTGTAAATTTGTGGTATTGGTCATAACTTACTGACCATCAGTCTTTGATTCAAATGTAGTGCATTAGCTTATCCAGTTTCCGGTAAAAGTTTATTTCCATGCTGGCGTACGCGAGTTTCCCTGGCAACCATTTTTGGATCATCAAATTTGTTCTACTGGTTATAGTATATCCTTAATAAAACGAACAGGCGGTTTAAATTCTTTAAAAATTCGTGAATGCAGAGCGTGCACAGCTTAGTATATAATGTTGCAATTCCAAAAACCTGGTTAACATGGCAACAGATCTCATTCAAGCTTGGCAATACCATACATGTAAGTGTTTTAGGGAGGGTCACAAAAATGCTTAAGTTGGACATGGTTGCTTGCTTCTAAAGCGACTGCTTTCAAACCTAAAGTAGGTGATTTTGACAGTCAAAATACCTAGTTACTATGGTAAAGGTACCTATTTCAGCTTAGTAGCACCCAAAAATTTCCAACAAAGTATTCCCACTAGGCGTAGTTGCCTGCTTGAAACGAGGCTTTTCCCTCAAAACCTGAAATTGAAGACATATGTCGCTTAATTCATCACGGTATCAATGCAAACACTTTCCACGGTTTTGTCACAACCTACCTCAAACTGGGAAGTTGTCATGGAAACATATTATAAGTGGAGTGGAACTGTGGAGGATCGTCACCCCTGCACAGCCCTTCCGGAGAAGGAATTTGGCTTATCGCCTAATGCCGGTCAATTGCATAATTAGTGCATTGATTTTCTCCGTTGAATTATTCTCTACACAGCCTTGGCAGCGCGGACGTAATAGTAATAGTACTAAACAGTCAAAATTGCCTCTTTATCAATGAAAAATCCAACATGTTTCAATAATCCGGATGAAAATGTTATCGACCTTTGCTCTTTCGCATAATTAAATGGCAGATGATAGTCGAAACAATTCGCACTGGATGTCGACATCCAAACACTTCGTGTATACAAATTTGTGGCCGCACGATATCCACCCTTTACAAAGCAGTGCTGCCACATAGGTGGCGTTGTGACAAGAGGGTAACGTTGCGCGAACTTCAATAATGGTGTCGTGACTCATAAGCCTTCCGTCGGCAGTGGCCCTCTATTTCTAAAACGTACTCCCTTCAAACAGGACCTTCGTCTCTTTGACAATGAACTACATACTATACATGTATACAGTGACATCTTCCTCGTGAATCTATGACTCCCAGTAAAGTAGTCAGCACACCATACAAACGAGGTTGTAGAAATAGGAATTCCGCCAATCTATTGCAGGGTTTCTGGTACTGAACACTAAGTGCTTGGCTTATAGATTACATGCATTGGAGTCGAGAAATATTCAATGCTATTTGATTAAACAAAGCACTTGTGGTATGCAGGGAATATTATTCCTTTTGACGAGAAGTTGGTTGCACTTGTCATGCATTAAAGGAACTGTACATGTCACCGCTGTTTAGCTGTCATTGAATTCTTAACCGAAACGCTTTGAGGTTGAAAAAGTATTTCACACTCATCGGATATTGCCAGTTGCCGAATGAATCAGAGACCGTGCTCATATCACAGACAACTGGGTGCATACGCCAATTTCGAATTCACAATTTTTGTATTGGCCTACCCCTACGCTGAAGCAATTATATATTCTTGTTAGTAAAGGAAAAAGAGTCCCATCATAATAAGGAATGCTATGGACCTACTTAATGAGAATAAAAAGCCCGATTTTCGTTTTTATAGCCACCTAAAAAGGGCGAAATTAGTGATGACGTCCGTGCCAGACAAGAAACGTAGTAATTGAAATTCACTCGCCATTTCTGTGCACATGAGCAATTTGCGTTTTTTAAAACAGCGTCACAGAACTACATAAATAACTCGGAAGCGTTTACAGTTAGCTGCAGGTCACACAAGTCCTCACCTATGCTAAAAATTCAAGTGCGGGCAAATACAAGGAGCATCTTTGTCTTATTGACTTTTTTGGCGGTCATTGTCGGGTAGGGGGGGGGGGGGGGGGGGGGNGACACCAACAACTCTAATTGGTTGAGTTCAGTCAGGTGGGCAAAGGTTAGGAGCGGCAATGAGTCCTAAATGTGAGATTTTTGAAAAAATTGTTTTTGGCTTGTGGAGACTTTGTCTGTTAATGATCACTGAATTTTCCCGACTACTGTTTACTGAACTGTAAGTTTTCACAGCCTCATTTAGTTTTGTGGTCATTTTTCCACACAATTGTCAAATTAGAGACCGACTCGCCACCTGGTGACCGGCTAAGCCAACACTTACAAAATTTAACAACAGGATCGCTGTAAGGACAACGCGCATGCGCGTAATAATTATCAATAACGAAAACGTGGTGTTTGTTGCCAAAAGTGCCGGTGTGTTCTGCTGCTTCATCTTGACTATTATTTTGGTAAGATGTTTTCCACAAAGGTAATGTAAGTACCAGACAATGGCTGTAGAGAAGTTATTAGCCTGACATTGCATCACACTTAGTGCGCCTTGCGTCAGGACTGGAAAGTTCGGCAGTTCGCACGCGGCGCGATGATTGTGTGATGCCGTACGGTGTGGCGTAGAGTACTGAGTAGGCTAAGTTACTGAGTGGCAGTGGCCGGGGACCGCTATATCCAGGTAAAAAAGTGGTAAGACAAAATCTGACACAAAATTGGTGTCATTGAAAACTACAGTCTTCCTTGAGTAAACTAAATTATTTAACGGTGTTGAAAAAAATGGCGTACCGTTATTCTGCTGCTAATTGTGGTCAGTGTTTCACCCAGCTGAACTGAGAGAAAATCAAGTCGATTCAAGTGTATGAAATTTTAACGAGCATCACAACTCTCTTGGCTCACAAAACTGTGTGCCCACGATTGACTCCCCTAAACTCAACTTTTCCTGGTGAAGGCATATCTTTAGAAGTGGTCATGTCCTGATTTAAATAGGTAATTCATGCATAATGGTTGTAATCAGTGTTGAAGGAGGCATTGTCGTCTTTGGCGATATTATTGTTGATATCGCAAAGGACATTGTAGGTGTTACTGATATTGTCAGTGGTGATGTCGTGTCTTAGAGGTCGTCATGCAGCACCCTCATTGGTGTCATTGTCATTGTCGGCTATGATGTCGTTGCCTTTGTCGTCATGCTTCGTCTTTTGAATCAGTTTCATTAAGTGTTGCTTCGTCAGAGTGCTTTCACTTAGCTTGCTCAGGAGTCACAGGCTTCTAAGTGACCAACACGTGTGATCTTTACTTAGAAATTTGTGTCAAAAATGTCTTGCTTTTTAGTTTAAAGCAATATTTTGCCGCTGTTTATCTGTCAATGTTGAATTAATAACTTAAGCACTTAGTGGTAGATTAAGTGCGACAGCTAAAATGCATGATTACTGACTTGGGTCCTAGTGGCTGAATCCGCTGTACTACTAAGCAACACGTGTCGCATATTTGATTTTTGATGGTTGAACAAGTTGAGTTAAAGTTTTGCCTGCATAAAAGTTGGCAAAATCTCATCC
The DNA here is from genome assembly GCA_002633005.1 of Phoronis australis. Taxonomy (NCBI): domain Eukaryota; kingdom Metazoa; phylum Phoronida; family Phoronidae; genus Phoronis; species Phoronis australis. Next base: position 1,044,884 of record NMRA01000053.1, read on the forward strand.
AAAATTAACAAAATTATGGAGCAAAATTTTTTGCCAATTCTTAGTGAGTCAGTAGTATTGTTTTTCCATCTAAAAGTTCTGAGTTTATTTCAGATATTGGTATTGGCTAGAAAAGTTTTGACAAAACGGTGTGAAAAGTTTCCTTGCTTCATTATGGTGGTATTTTCATCATTTCAGTGAGCTAATATGGCTGATACAGAGACATCTAATGGAGCAGACAATACTGCCATTGAGCAACCAACAGACTTGGAGTCAAAAATCATAAAACAAGTCGAGGTATACAGGCTGCAGGGTGCTAGGTTACATTATAGTACCTTATTGAGAACTCTGTATTTAGTCAATTCTCTAGAAAACTGTAGATTTTAACGCGGTAAAAGTGTGTATTTTCTAGAAGTAGATAGCTTGGAGAATTAGATTTTTGACTTTTTACCAATGCGCCATTAATTGGGTCACTTGACCGTGTCTTTCTGGTAAGATATAGCAGAAAAGAAAAGTACATTGATGGTAAAACAACAGTATTGATAACATGACCAAATTTCATTAGATGTAAATGTTCACGATGAAATCTCAAAAAAGTTACAGTTTTCTTAACATTTGGTTTTATGCAACTTAAGAGTTTTTTCATGAAAATGGTTTAAGTGCTTTGTGTTATTAATTCGCATGCAAACGTGAATCATTTTAAAAGCAATTTCTGTCACTGTTTTGGAGAATGGTGAAAAAAGCATAGAATCTTAATCTAATCAGCCATCAGATAATTATTTTCCTTAAGCTAAAACTTTGGTTCTGAATTTCATACTGAGTTTATCTGATAGTAACTAAGTCAAAGTGTTGCTAGTTAGTGTTACATGTTGTGATTATAATTACATCTCATTCCAATTTTGGATCTAGGTGGCGTGTGCAGTGACACCTGTTGTGTGTTTACAGTAAAAGCTTGGACACGCTTGCCATTTTAGACAAGAAAAATATTTCTTTGAGTGATTATTTGTTGTTCGTGATTTTGAGACATCTACTGAGAAAAATTATTCTTTAATTTCATAGTCTTAACATTTTCGAACAAGATCGCTGCATCATTGTTAGATATTTAACTTTTGATCATTTGAAGGATTTTCTCACAGTATTGCCAGGTAAATAATTGTTTTATCTTCTGTGTAACATTTGTGTACGCTGGCAGCAAAACTTTGGAGTTGACTCAAATGAATCCTAAACTTTAATTGATAGTCATGTGACTTTGACTTTCAGTATTACTTTGGAGATGCCAACCTGGGTCGAGACAAGTTTCTACGTGAACAGATTAAGCAAGATGATGGATGTATCCTTACAAAACTCTAATGTGGGATGTGTTTTATTGTGTAGACTGCTAAACTAAACTTGCTGTGAATGTCCTTAAATTTTCTGTTATCTTGGTTTGTGTGTGTAAAATACATAAAAAACATTGAGCAAAGCTTCCACTATCTACAACAGAGTAACCAGCCTTTGAAAAATAGTGTAGAATTATCATACGAGTAAAACTAATTATATGAGGAAAACTGGGATAACCTTTTTCATGACAAGGATATTGAGTAAGAGTGATAACAGGGATTTCACAATCTGTAGTCTGTGTTATTTATCATGATCAAGTTTTTGCAATACCTTAACTGCTTACCAGGGGTCAAACTTGATGTTCTTGTCACATTCAATCGGTTGAAATCATTGTCTACAGACTTTGACGTCATTTGCAATGCCCTGACTAAGTCTACAGCTGAATTACTGGAGGTAAACTTAAGTCTCTTGAGGTTTTATGTGGTGAAATGCTTAAAACTGCCAGTTTGGTATCAAGAACACCAGAAACCAACCCCACCAGTCGGTAAGCTGTCAAATTAGAACACCTGCAAACACTATCTGATGATATGTTAATTAGCTGATCTAGAGTTAATAACATTTAATGGTTGACTTATACGATACTACGTAAAACAGAGACGACCAAGCGCGGCATTAGTCATTCTGCATTGTGTTTTGTGTGAAAAGTTGTCTGAGGTTGCAGCTCATTTGCTGTGGTTTAGGGTATGATAAGGAATGGTGAGGAATTGCGTTTGTGGTGGTTGTGGCAACTTAGTATTTGAACACGCTGCGGCTCTTTTCACTTTCCTGTGCGACATCAGAAGTGCGGTCATGGCACAGGTTAGTACAACAAGGTTTATGTGTTGGTGAACATGACACACTGGCGCTGGGTACGTTCGTATATTAAACTCGTGTCTATGGAGCTAAGAAATGTTCAATTAAAGTCTGTTTCCTCTTATTTTCTCGCGTTTTATGAAGATAATAATGTTATAGTCAAAACCAGGTAAATGGTGGTTTTAAGGATTTTAAGGTTATGTGTAATTCTGCGCTTAACACCAAATCTCTGCAAAGTTGCAAAATCTCACTCAGGGCTGTTCCAGTAAAATCCGGATGGGAGGGTGGAACGGTAGTTAAAATAAAAATTTACAGGTGGTTGTCTTTTGAAGGAAATTTAAATTATGGGTGGTCCTTCTTGGAAACACTTTGAGATTCATAGATTCATGAAATTGAAAAAACCTAGTATTAAGTTACAGAGACACCCGGTGGACAGAGACACCTGCCTAAAATATTGTTTCCAGGTGTCTAGTTTGATCAGCAAGTTTCTGGTAACTGACACAAGTTGTGATCTCACATGGAATTTTTCTGCACCCACAAATCTTGTGGTCGCATAGAGTCAGCATCCCGTCCATCAGTCTGTCTGTCATTATCATTTGTTTAGTCATATATCTCGAGAACTGCTTGCCGGATCATGATGAAATTTGGTATAGAGGTACTTGGTGGGGATGCACCAGCACCAGTCAATTTTTGGACTGATTTGGCTACCATGGTACCCCATATTGGCCATTTTAGGTGTTGGCAAGGCATTCCTTGTGCATCGATTATATCAAAAACTGCTTGACGGATCATGATGAAATTCAACAGAGATGTACTTGGCGAGAATATGCTGGCACCAGTCGATTTTTGGATGAACTCAGCTACTGTGGCACCCCCCCCCGTTAGTTTTGTCCGTCGATTATCTTGAAACCGCTTGATGACATTTGGCAAAGAGATAGATGGCGGGCACCAGTCTGTTTCTAACAGATTTGCCTACTGTAGCACTCCCTCCGTCAATCGTTTTAAGTACTTAATAATAAATCATGATGTTTGTCCTATAGGTAATTTGTTTACAAGTGTTGCTCCATCTTGTAGGAATTTTAAAATAATGAGCATTTTTCTTGTTCATTAATTGCCAGGAAAACGTGTGAATTTTTTTCCTTGCCTGGGAGGGAGCTGATGTTGCGTCTATTGGACCGTTGTCCGCTCACACTGAAGACCGAAAATCTAAAAAGAGAATAAAACCTAAAGTGTACATTACCACGTATAATTCAAGCATAATTTAAAAGACTATGGATGATTTTGTATTTCAACCTAGTAATTAAAATTATGAGTGGTTGATTGGAGAAATAAAAGAAATGTGTGGTAGGTAAAAAATGAAAGTGCCTTCCCCCATCCAATACGTTTTTACTGGAACAGCCGTCAGTAAAAGTATACAGAAAGCCTGTAAATTTCGTTTTTCACTAACTACAAAGCTCTCATTAATTAGGCCCAGTATCCTTGTCCTTTGATAACGCCTCATGCAAAAGTGCAATATTTTGAAATAATTCCTAACAATACTTTCAAAAAGCACAGTGCCTGAAAGTGTCGACCGTTTATTGAGATATGACGTTCTAAATTCACCAATTGTGGACGCATGTCTGTTGTCTCGGATAACTGCTGTAATTTCTCACGCTTAAATTTTCTTCTATAGCAGTGCTTTAGTCTTCTTCTCTTTTGTGTCACAGGTGGATAGCGACAATAAAAAGATACGTAGATCACCATCAAAGCCACTACCAGTCAACACGGCAGAGAGAAGAGAGGACATAAACAGTCGAAGTGTCTACGCTGTATGTGGTTAATTTGCATACTGATATAGCATTGTGATATCTTATAAGTCATCCTCCAGTTGTCAGTAATGGGCAATTTACATGATGGTGTTAATTATTGATGTCACTCAGTGACTTTGTTCTAAATGTACTCTTCTACAGCATGAGGTGAGAAATATTTCTGTCTCGATGTGAAAATAGTTCTCGGCTAGTTCTGACACACGTTGTTTAATACAGCGTGGTAGTGGAGGTAAACAAAGGCTTTTGATAATACGTTTGTCATGGTTATCTTGGAGACTTATTTTCTTTATTATTTACTGTTCCCTGGCCCTTGGCAACATAAACTGACCAGCAAAACTCGGTCAGTATTCAGTACCATTGATCAAAAACCTGACTATTCAATAGGGTATCAGTAATTATATACATTGAAAAATAAAGTGCAGGTCTTTTTGCTGGATCATTTAGAGCTTTTTATGTGCCCACATTACCGTCACGCATTGACGTCACCTCATATCTCAGGCTTGCATTTGGTCTTCGCAGCTATTATACCAAGACCTTACCATTTTCATTGATGTATCGTATGCCACCAAGCGACCATTTTTATTTTCTAGTCTGTTTTCTGGAATCCGCCTCTCTATCTGCCAAACTACTCGAATGATCGTTATGAAAATTTTGTTCCTGCAGCTGATGTTGATTTTAGGACTAGTGTGACTGCTGTGCCATCCCTAGTGGCAGTTTATTTTATTTTTTTCAATATGTACGAAGTTCTTTTATGAGTGAAATTCGATAAGTGTTGCTATTGAGAAGAGTACAGATGAGGTAGATTTTGGCACTTCTTCAACTACTTTGGAGTCCCCGAGTGGCATTTTTTTGCTTCAATATCTACCAAGGTTTTTAATAGGTTTTTGTGAAATTAGATATGTGTTGCTATTGAGGAGCCAATCTGACATGGATTTTGGAACTTACTGTGGAGTCTACTTAATGGCAATTTTGGTTTTCTTTGTGTTTGCCTCAATGTCTACCAAGTTAAGTAATGGATGTTCATGAAATTTTTGTGTTTTTTTTGTCTACCTCCCTATCCAGAAACTGCTTGAAGAATCATGATGAAAAACGACAGGTGCTTTCCTATTATGCAGAGTGTAGCCGACTTGCTTTGTTTCCATAGAAGTTTTTTTGGTTTCTAGTATATTGCTCCCTCTTGTGGAAATGTTTATAATAAAGATAATCCCTTGTATCTACTGTATGCAATACAAATGGTGGGCACATAGGAACGCACTGCGTTGGCAAGGACACTGGGAGAGGTACATTTAATAATAAAAGTGCCCCCTCCTCTGAGGCAACGGGAGATTTATGTTTTTAGTGGTAAGACAAACCATTTGCTTTCCTCGTTAAAAGATCCACAACATAAATCCCATGCACTGATTTAGAAGACAAAACTTGAACCTGCCAGTAATTAGAATTCTCTGGCTATAGCTAATTTGAGGGCAGTGTGGGCCATAGTCACTTACTGAGGTCGTGGATTTTGAGAATCAGTTTGACGACCATTGTTCAGTGGAGAAAATTACTTCTCAAAAAACGGAGCCCCCTTTAAATGCAGTTATACTGCAGATGAAGTTAGCATATGTGAATATCTACATAAAAACTATGTTTTCCTTTCTCTCTGAAGAAGAAACAAAAAACTTCCGATCAAAATGAATAAGTAAACTGCAAACTGTTTGCGTATCAATTCATTGACAACAAACACCGGAAGAGTTTTCATTGGGTGTATTCTTTTTCTCTTTACAGAAAGGCTTTCCACTGGAGGCCACGTTGGATCAAATACAGGAGTTCATGCAAAAATACGGAGAAGTCGAGTCAATTGGCCTTAGGAAGGACCAACACAAAAAGTTCAAGGTCATTTGACATGGTTGTCATGTTCATGTGTATTAGTAGTTCATACAATACACAGGGCTTGGAATTTTCTTGTTTTAAGAGGATTCCCTCTTTGTCAGTCTCTTTTTATCATTATTTCGGTTTTATTCGTGCAAGAATGTTTATTTCAGTATAATTTTGTAACACAAAAAATATTTCTATCACGCGAGCTTATTTATTTTTTGGAACAAAACGTCACCTGGAAAATTTTCCTCTTTTTTTGTCATTGGTCATTCGAAGCCCTGAATACAATACTGTCTTGTTTATCTGGAGAGATGTTGTTAGTATAATTTGTACTTTATGTTCAACATATGTACCAACGATAAAAATACATGCGTCACAAGCTTGTTGCCAGAGATGAGAAGAAGACTGAGGTTGGGAAAATAAGGTCATTTATTTACAGGATATAAGTACAAAGCATGGGGATGAAAATTAAGTGTAATGTAATCTCTGGTTGCATGTGTAATAAAATAGCATGTATTGTGTCCAATACAATAACGCCACGTTTACTTGAAAGTGTAATGTTGGTATTGCCAGCTTTTAAATTAGAGTAATTATTTATGTCTTGGAATTATTGTTGGGTACATGACTAATCTGCTTGTGACATCTGGCCAATTGAATCATTTCTGTATCAGGGTATAGCCACAGTTGATTTACCATACCTGTCTGCGCATAGTATCAGCCCTTCAAACACAGTGTTTACACAGAATGGCTGTTGTTTTTCAAGCCTGGGTGCAGTGTTTGTAACTCCCGCCAGAGTCTCGCTGTAGTACTTGCAGAGATTTTCCGTTAGATTTGGCGGTGTGGTCAGAATATTATGAGCTCACTTAGTCATTCAATTTTTTCTCCGGCGAGTTGGGGAAACACATTCTGATTTTTAAGGAGTTTAGGGATCCGTGCTTTAGCCTGCTGTCAAATGGGGGGAGGTGGAACTGTGTTTTTGGTTTACAAGAACTGGTGGCATGCATGGTGAGCTTCAACAGTTTTGTCTATCTGATGGGTGGGTTTGTATATGCATTGAATTTGGCATTTGTAGAATAGAAATGTGTCATTGGTACAAATAATTCTGCGTAGGAATACACATAATAGGGTTCCTTGAGTGTAACCTCTATTGTCCTAATATTCTTATGCAGAATTACCATCAAACTTCAACTTGGTGAAGTTTCGTTTGATTTCAAAATCAGGATTCATAATGTTTTGAAGTCCATCTCATTTTTACATTATTTTGTCTCTCATTTTGTTCACAGGGATCCATCTTCGCATTATTCAAAACTAAAGAGTCAGCTGAGGAGTTCATCAAAGCAGAATCCATCAAATATGAAGATACAGAGTTGAAACGTTTATTAAAGTGAGTTGACTTTGAACTTTTATTGGCCTACTTTTTATTAAGCACTTATAATGTATTAGGGATGCCAGTGTGAGATTTGGTAAACACGAACAGTGCTTTGAAAGTCGATGCGTATGAACAACTTGGGTGCAATCTTAATGTTGCTATTGTGTAAGGACTTGTTTCATTTCAATTTCCTCTGTAAGGAGAAATACCGAACTCGCCCCAATAAGTGCCCATGCCCCTATAAACGCCCCCCCCACGCGTTTTCATACTTCACTGAAATAAGCGCCCAGCCCATGAACGTGCGCATACAAAAAATGCCTTACCTACAGTTCTAAAATTCTACAGTAGCGTCTTTAATTTATCAATAAGACCCGACAGTCCTGAAAAATTCATTGAATGTGGAATTTGTAGACCACGAGCCTCTCCGCTATGTCGGTATTTAGCCGTGACTATACACTTCCAACTTCTGCCCTGCCTTCAAAAAGAAGTTTTGCTGATCTTGCGAGGAACGTGTCCCACTATGGTGCGGCCTTTCAGAACAGGCACAGTGTACTTGTCAACAGGATTGTATCTCCCCCGTACAGATCTTCTCCTTCAACAGGAATCCAGGTTTCTTTGACACGTGAAAACTGCGAATCGAAGAATAATAAAAAACTTGACCAGCGTTAAAAGCATGTGACCAGGAAGCGCGCGTTAGATACATGTACCTGTCATCAAAGACATTAGTCGGGAACTATCTATTCGTGAAACGGGTAGCATAGCATCGGCAAGAAATAAATATTGGCATTAATTTCCGAAAGTTTCTAATACCTTAAAAAGCTTTTGCGTGATTTTTAAGATGAATTTAATTAATCATAATTGGTGTTTTTATAGTCAAAATGACGCACTGATAGTGAACACTTCCTCACCCTTACACCCCGAATCTCCCGGAAATTATCTGTTAGACTGTCACGCTTCCAATCACCTGGCAACTCAATGACATTTAATATCGGTCTTACCGAGACAATTCTCAGACGTTTTTTAGCAGATAAGATCAGCTAGTGGTAAACAAACACGTTCTGCTTTACTGCTTGAGTTAATTTCTTTAGTTACAATGCACACCCAGATCATTACATTGCGTTAACTCTGGGAAATGAACTCTGGTGACACTCACGTGCTTGCTCATTCACACACTCACACACAGACAAACTTCAAAACAAACATCATGTGACAACAACGTGTGTTCGTCCAGAGATTTTTCTCTTGTTGCGGGGTACGGTGTAGTGCAGAAATTTGACTTTGTCTGCAACGTTAATCCCGGCACCACATGAACTTAAAATCTTAGGGATGCTATTTGGAAAACGTAAGCAGGATTTAATTTAATTTGTTGAGTCGAAACTATTTTATTCAAGAATTTCAGGTTGCCCTAACGACGATCACGAGTTTTCTCCCTGGGATCTCAGCACAATTTTTTTTGAAAAATGATAGCAATGCACCACAATTTCGCAGAAAGTCTGTCATAAGGGCCTTTCATACTAACGTTGATGTAGTTTGGGGAGTCGCGGTCAGTACGAACGCGTAACTTGTGTCCTGAATCGCAGTTAACAGGTGGATTTAACAACGCAGCGTCGACGCTGCAAAAGTTATTGCCAGGTGCCACTGTTATCGTCAACAATTACAGGATAGTGCTGTTGCTAATAGTTGCTCATATTTTGGTCTAATAATCACCAATCGATTTAAAAATAAGTTAATGTTAATTAGCACAATCATATAAATGTTTCCAAGTTGTCACTTTGAAAAAATCTTAGCGTGCAGCACTACCTTGCGATAACTTTGTTGACGACAGTGTCACTTACTGTTTACTTTGATGTTCATTAACTACCAAAGCCAGTATGAATGGTCCAGTTAACTTTGCTGTTTACGTCGACGCTCCGCTCAGACCAGAGTTAAGTCAATATTCTGATTTCAACCATTTCGGAGACCGGGTTTCAACCGCCTTAGGCTACAATAAGCGCACCCCTCCTGAAACGAATTTTTTTAAATGCCTTGGGCGCTTATTAGGGTGAATATGGTAGTCAAAATAATTCACTAAGGCCAATCAACATTATACATGTAGTCTTTGACAGTTGTATTTTGTCTGAAGTGGAGCTTATACTGTTGAATGTTACATGCTGTGTTGGGCCTCCAAATGTGGTCTCGTTGTAACTTGACTATTCATTCCAGAGACAACTATTTTAAGCAGAAAATTGAAGAGCGGGCAGCAAATAAAGAGAAATACCAAAAAGAGAAGCAGGAGTATGTATGAAGTTTTCTTTATTAATTTACAGTGCATGTTTATGTCCTTACGCCTACTGTCAGGGGGAGACTGCTTCCTTCTCCAGAATTAGTCGCCTTTATGTGAAACACAGGAATTAATGTTTATGATAGATACTTGAACATATCTAGTACAAATTGTAGATGTGTACTCAGTTTGACCCTAGTCATTAATATGAAACGCATTATGAATGGACAGAGAGCATGGCGATGAATGGCCCTCAGTTTGAGATACGCATATATACAAGGGGTAGGCACCAGCACCTGCGTGTGATGCTTTGGTGTTTGCTCCTGTGCAAGGCACTCTAGTAGCAACTTCGCTTTGAAAAAAATAATAATTTGGATAATTATAATGGCGCATATTCTTGATTTCTTGATTGTATGATATCTGGTAGTTTTGTTAAGTGGATACATTTCTGCTTGATTTAGTCCCATTTCATTCTCTCAGACTTTCGGAAATATTTTAAAAGGAACATAAAAACAGTTGGCCATGAATTATTAGTGTACTAACAAATTAAGCGAAAATTATGACTTCTGAACATCTTATATGAAATAAATTTCCCGATGTTTGGGAACCTCCTGGCTTCTACTGGGGATTAATGACTGAGTGGTTTCTTCAAAAATGTCGTTTTCCTCTGCTGGTGTTCGTAGACAACAACTCCAAGTTTCTGGACCATGAGGCAGATAGTTTGAATCTGACTCCTCCATGTCTGTTCAGAGAGGGATTCTTGGCTTTAACCCAGGCACACTCCCTTAAAACTCGTTCAAGCCAAGAACTTTCTCTGTCCAGTACTCTCCCATTATCTAACCTCTTACTAAAAGCAGTTCGCGCTGAAATTTCTGGTGGTGGAGTTGTGTGGGTCAGCCGTTTGAACTCTGGACTCCCATTTGTCAAACCCGGGTTCAAGTCCTGGTAAAACTGGCAGACAATCAAACCTTGCACATTATTGTCTCTTGCTCCTCTGAACATGGCCTTAAGAGTGGATAAAAGCAGGGTAGTGAATCAAAAGGTGGATATAATAAGAAAATCGATTTCCGGGATATGATAGCGTGTTTAGAAAAAGAACGTGCTGAAAATTGACTCCAGCCTGTGGCATGTATATTCAGATCGTTTGCTGATTTTCCAGTTGGTGATTGAATAGAATTTCTCTTGAATCACTGTTGTCTAAAACTTGTTGTGTTTAGATGAAACTAAATGTAAACCATGCAACGCTTAACTATGAGAGCACGGTGTCAGACAAAAAATCTGTTGGTTTACTTTTCCGCTAAAAATCTGTGATACAGTATTGGGGACCTTCATCCAAAAGGTAACTGTTTTCACCCTTAAGCCATGAAAGAATGTAGACTGAATACTGGTCGAGTAAAAATGGGACTCTTGTTTTGTCAGACAATTATTCATATTTTTATAAGTACCATAATTGGGCCAAGCCTTTGTAGGGAACTGTTTGTGTTAAAAGGGATGATGGCAGTGGTTATTTCAACAGCAGAGTGATGTCAGTAACCTTGCCGTTGACAGGAAGAAGGCCAAACGGGAAGAGGAAGAGTTAAGTGAGTTGAAGGAGAAGATGACCAAGGAGGCTCTGCTGCAATTGACAGATCTGCCTGATGAACTGAGTCGGGAAGACATTAAAGCAGTGTTCACGGAGCATGCAGAAATCGCTTGGATTGACTTTGAAAGGGGGGACGAGAAGGTCAGTACTTACTACTTGACACTGATGTCCAAGTAGTTAATGTAGGTCACGTAACGTCATTGCTGCACAAGTTGAGGGACCGAGTGGCTAACTTGCTAAAATTCTAGGTACACAGTCGAGAGGTTGTTGCTTTGATTTCTGTGTTGACGGGCTATTGTTTCCTAAACCCATGGCGTTCATTGTGGTGTACTACAAGCACATGGGTTTTGCATGAAGGTATGATACAAATCCTCCGACCTGACATAAGGTTGTCTCCCCTTTTTGAATCTCCCAATTGCATGCCCAAAATTACACCCAATCGAATGCTGTAGTTTTTTTGTGGTTTAATAGTCAGTGGGCCCAGACTTGTGTCCTATACATGCGTGGTGAATCTCAGAAACAATATCTTAGTTAACAAGCTATAGGCAGAGTGAGATATATTCAGTTAGCTACGTGGTGATTGATCACATGGTACTAGATACTAGCGTCCTCTAGAGGATGAGGAGGCAATTTTAGTTTTGTTTAAAATGCATCATGTCTTTGTACATTCCCCGTAAAAGGGCCTTTTCATCAAGTCAATCCTGTTTCTCTATTCCACTTCCCACAAAGATGAAATACCTCCTGGTACAGCCAGATGGTTATAAGAGTCACTTGCCTCATGTCATGAGCCCCCATTGCTTTTTGAAGGTCTCATTCTTTTTATATACAATTTACTTAATCAAAGCGGGCTCAGGTTTCTGTTTGTTGAAATTCTTTACATGGAAGGAAGCATGACATTGTGAATATATTGACGGTTTGGGTAAATTTTGGGGCCTCTTTCAAAAAACGTTGGTTTTGATGGCAGGTTGTAATCTCAAAATTTATCATAAGCTGACAAAGCCTATTTCTTGGAGATCAAGCCTACCTTTAACAAAGGCTCTCAAATTTACGAGTTCTGAGTATAGATAACAAACAAGAAATTAAAATAAAAAAAACTTAAAAATAACTTATTGAAAATCTACTTCATGAAAGGCTAATTTCTGACTTCCAGCAGAATTTTTCTGCTGACAGACCTTCTGTAAATATGCTGACAGGTTGTATAAACAAGGACAATTTTCTGGCAATATGCTGAGATTATGTGTTTGGTTAAAAAACTTTGCATTGTGGAACTTTAAGACTTTCCAGTTTCATGGAAAATGGACTGCAAAATCATAACATTCTGTATCATTTGTTAAGCAAAAGATTTCTTTTACAGTACCAACAGTTATTATTGAGCAGAGCAAAAAGAATTGTCCGTCTAATTGTCAGGTTCTACATTGACATGCCTGTTCGTTTATCTCGCTCTCCCTAGAACCAAATGTGTGTTGTAGATTTGGAATACACCTTTTGTAACGAAAATGCCATTTCCGAATACGCATCCTAGACTCGTTTGCGATAAGGACCAGTGTTGATAAAAAACAGACTAAAAACTTTTTTAGAAACGTGCTTCTGACTGCCCTTTATATATAATCTTTTCATGGTGTTTCCACAGGCGTGTGTCCGGTTCACAGAGGAGGGCCAGGCTGCCATGGCGTGGGAGAAGGCCAAGGAAGCTGGAGAGGGAAAAGTAGTCATTAAAGAGAAGGAAGTGACAGGCACAGTGCTGGAAGGTCAGTTGTGGTCAGTGGTGGCCAGGGTCTATTTTGTCTTATTATGACAGTGTTGGGTTTTGACGAGGCAGAAGTGATTACAATATGGTGTTAAAAGCATTACCACGTTCATCCAGTGTTGAACTATTGCTGAATAAGCAATGCGTACCTGCACCATTTTCTAATCTCAATTTTCATAGTTAGTTAACTTCAATAAACTCTTAAGTCATTGATGGTTTTGACTTTCTTCTTGGTAACAGAAATAGAATGTTATCATTGTAAGGATTATTCCAAAAAGGCTCAGTTCCATTTTCGTTCTTTTCGCCAGCTAACGGGGAGAGTTACAGCTTCAAGTTTCAGATTAAGGCTATCATAAAATCTGCCTGTCCTAGAACAATCTAGCTTAGACCACCTGACTTGTTTGTTGGTCAAACGATGATTTCTCGACTCAGAAAGAACTGACGACTCCATTTTTGCTTTAGCCCAGGCCCATCAAGTTAACTTGTTGAGGATGTCAGTTTTTGAGCCAGGTATTGTCTCGAGCAATGACGAGCGGTCAGTTCTTTTCAGGTATAAACTGACAAGAACTACTTTAACTGAAGGTGGTTTACATCAAAAGTTGTTTTGTTGACGGGACACATGTTTATGATAGCCTTGATATCAATACGGCCAGCGTAACCCCACCATAACCCGGGGACAAGACACAATTTTGAAATTCCCAGATGCCGATGTTCAAATTTAACCCATTAGGGATGGTTTTTCTGCTTGATAATCTTGGTTTTGTATCACTGTTGTGACTGGTGTGCGTATCACTGTTATAACTAGTGTGTGTATCACTGTTGTGACTGGTGTGTGTATCATATGCTCTGAATTTCTTGACTGCAGGAGAGGATGAACTAAACCAGTGGAAAGAGCTATTGAAGCAGCAGGCTGAGCGGAGGAAAAAGAACAAGGGCAAAGGTCACAGGGGCAGGGGTCATCAGGTGAGGAGAAGTGAAATTAATACTACTTGGTGCTTAGCCTAGTTTTTGTGCGTTGTGGTAGGGCAGTCAGGGGCGTGTTCCTTGACAAGTCACTTGTGAGATACCTGGTGACTAGAATCCTTGACTAATGGAATAAAAATTTTAAGTTAACATACTGTTTTCTACAAAATTCAACATTTTGCTCTAGTTGTCCATTCAGTGGCAGCCATTTTGGTAGTGTACACTAGTAAGGTGGCAAGCTTGCTGAAGCTGTTTTCTGTAGAGATGAGAACGTGGTAAAAACACGAGACTGCGAGATGTCACACTACACTACAAGAAATTTGTGTGATCATGCTTACTAGCTTTACTTGCAACAGTCGTACTTCTATGGAACACAGGCCTTATATTACCTTTTGCTATCAAGATTTTGCCTAACTCACAAGACACCAGCTGTACAAGATGCACTCCTGGTGTGCAATCGGATCTTGGACACTATTTAATTCTATATTTTTGGGTTGTATCGGTGTATAGTTACAGACTAGAGTCAGCCATATATGTACGCATGTAAACAAATTCTAGGCAGTATTTGTTTAGGTTTAGTTTTGAAAACAGGGACATGACTTAAAAGCTCGTGTTGGAGAGATTTGCTCCACTGTGAGTATGAGCACTCGCAAGTGACGGCATGGTTGGTTTTGTTGCCTTACTCAACAGATGAAGTTGGAAATTAGCTGCTGGTTGTTGTCCGCTCAGCACTGAAAAACGTTTGACTTAGTAAAATGTGTGAAGCGACAATATTTCCTGGCCTTTTGTTCTGAAATAAGATTGATTTTGTTTTGCAGCATCACAAAAGAGGGCGCGCTGGTGGTGATGAGCCACCGAGGAAGCAGGCCAAACGTGAATGAAGCGACACCTGTTGGACTTTGTTTTATACCCTGTAAATAAGGCACTGTTTGTTTATAGCTGCAGAATGCCAAAAAGTTCTTATCTCCAAATATTATTTTGTAAACCAGGAAGTACCCATTATATTGGTAAATTTATATAAAATGAAATTCAAATCATATGCTCTTATTTGTTTTTATATAATGTACTGCCATTTATTGTTTATGCCAAACAATATGAATACATGTTGAATTATGCTTTAATGCATTTGTTTTGAATATGCTCGTTTCTCTAATAGCAACTAATTGACTAAATAGTTGCTGTTAGGGCAATTGCAATTTTGTTGTTCTTCTTTCAAAACAAAGGTAAACCCTATCATACACTGTACTATCAGTAGCTGCTTTATTTCATATTGTCAAAAGGAATGAAACTTCTAAGCATTGCTGTTATGCAAACATAGTCATGTGTTGAGGCCCTCATTCAATACAGTTGCTGTTTGCTATGGAGAATCGTACACCAGTCTCAGATTTATGACATGAAAAAAGTTCTTGGAAATTTCGATATTGACGAAATTTCCAAGAGGTTTTGCCTATGTCATAAATCTGAGACTTGTGTAGGATTTGTTTTCTCACATGAACTGTAAAAACGATTTGCTGAAAAACTCGATGTGTCTAAAACTTTCAATTACAAGACACAACTCATGTAAAAACACGGTTGGGAAATGTAATGTGGTTCAGATACTTCTTGTTAATAGCTTTATTTTAAGCTTAACAAATGTAAATTGCATTCAGCTTTCGTAGCAAATATTCAAGTTAGAATCTAAAAAATAGTCTTTGAAGTTGTAATATTAAAACTTAAAAAGTATTTATTAATAAGTCAGCAAGGCTTGCTCGCACGTGAGCACTGAATTGACCTTGAGACATCACAGCTAGACAGTCTCACCTCGTTTCTTGAGTTGAAGCTGTATGAACGAAAGGGAATATGGAATTCGCGGCCGCAAATGGGACCCTTTAAGAAGTTGTTTGCATGTCCTTCCTACTGGTGATATGTACAGTTGCGACACCCGACTTGTCAATCATAACCTTGTCACCTTTTCGGAATTCCGGCCTTGTTTGGTTGACGCACGCTTGGTTGTTTTGGTGTTTTGCAGAGGATGAAATCAATGTAAGGCGTATGGATTTCTGTTTTGCACTACTTTGTGATTTTCTCATGTTATATCAAAGAAATTACCTACTGGGTGTTATTAACCTGTCGTGTCTTAACATATTTCAGGTCATGTGAGAAACAGAGTTCTTTCATATGTGGGTCATATTGCCGTCATCTCTATTCAGGCTTCAGATGTTACTTTTGTATCTCCTAAATCCTGACAGGACCTCCATGAAATAGGCAGATGTGTTGCTGGGGAGCTGCCAACTAACAGCTTTCGGATGTATCTGACTATCGCTGTGCCCCCTAGTGGCTGTTTCACTTGTTTACGTTTTCTCTTCTGTGTCTACCAAATTCCTTAATGAATTTTAGGACATTTTCTAAAAGTTTCTATTGATACAACAAGATCACCATTCTAATTTTGTACGTGTTTGGGGGTATTATGCGCCCCATAGTGGCCATTTTTATTATTTTGAATTTGTTTTGGTGTCTGCCTATGTATCAGCTAAACTTCTCAAAGAGTCATTATGGAACTTGCCAGATGTCGACTTATTTCAAGGAGCATGACTGTTGTTGCTTTTCAGACTGGTGTGACTACGGTGGCGCTCCATAGTGTTTCTAATTCAATATGTACCAAGCTTAATGGGGCCAAGTAGTGTAAGTAGAATTGTTCTACACTCTTTGACAGGACTTCCTGAAATTTGGTGTATGGGTTTCTATTGAGAATATGACTGATGTTGATTTTTGAATGTTTCTAGTGGTACCCCTTCTTGTATTTTGTGGATGTGTCTAGTGGCACCCCTTGTAGTATTTGTGGATGTGTCCAGTGGCACCCCTTGTTGTATTTTGCCTCGGCCTCAATATCAACTAAGTAGGTTGATGGATCTTCATGAACTTCGGCGTTCCTGTTGAGGAGAGCTCATCTGGTCTTTATGTTTGGTCATATCTGACTACTATGGTGTCAAATAGTGGCAAATTGTCACTCCGTTTATCTCATCTGCCAAGTTCGTTGCTGGTGGTTCCCACTGGTGTTAAATTGTTATTGCGCTGCTTCGTCTACCAAATTCTGTATTGGATCTTCGTGAACTTTGACATCGTCTTCCGTGTAAGGAGTTTACGACATGTTTTGATTTCCATGTGGATCCCACTACCATGGACAAACTTGAGAAAATTAAGACATGTATCTTCACCATTTGCGATGCACGGGGTGGACGCATTGCTCTTCTGTTGTCAATGTTTGCAAAACATTTATAAGTAAAGAAAAGGAATTGTCTGTCTTCCCATATTTTCCGGCCCAATACTTTTCTGGAAATGACAGTCTTGACTTATCGTATTAGTAGATGGCGCCACTGCAGTTGATGTACCAGTTCGTCTACACAAGCCTATGCAGCACACCACCAGAGAGACTAGTGCGACCGTAGTTTCCCCCATCGATAATACGCACAATGTCATAGCAATATTAAATGGTGAACGAATTGTTCTTAATGAGTCCAAAGAGAAGAAAAATAGCACCGAAATTGAAACTGGGGTGGAAATAGCCAGAAGTGACGTGAAGATAATGACTCCTCGGATCCAATTCAATACAGAACTAGACCGGCAGCCCAGAGCACTTAGCATAGATGAACGAGGTACCAACATCTGACCACGGGAGCATTTAAAGTCCACCTCAGTATGTACAGAAATGGACGTCTGCCGTTGTCTGCACTCTGGGTGTGACCCCTGGGGGCCTTACAAAGACCCCAAAAAATGAGCTAGACTAGATATTTGAGGTACCAACCAAAACTGATTTAAAACGAACAATAATACCGCACTAAACACCGAATGACCCATGACAGACAAATTGCACTCTGGAATGGGTCCGGCAGAAGCCAAAAAAGGACCCCCCCAAAAACGAGCTAGCACATACATTCGAGGTACCACACAAAACCAATTCCATGTGATTCAATACATGTCACAGATCACTAAAACCCCTATGACAGACAAAATACACTCTGGGTTGTGCCCGGCAGAAACCCCCAAAAATCTCAACCATGGTATGCCATCAAAAATTTGAGCTAGACTAGATTTTCGAGGTACCGGCCAAAACTGATTTTAAACGAACAATAGTACCGCACTGAACACCAAATGACCCATGACAGACAAATTGCACTCTGGAATG
>NMRA01000053.1:1064239-1148432 GCA_002633005.1 Phoronis australis
TTCTGCCGGACCCATTCCAGAGTGCAATTTGTCTGTCATGGGTCATTCGGTGTTCAGTGCGGTATTATTGTTCGTTTTAAATCAGTTTTGGTTGGTACCTCGAATATCTAGTCTAGCTCATTTTTTGGGGTCTTTGTAAGGCCCCCAGGGGTCACACCCAGAGTGCAGACAACGGCAGACGTCCATTTCTGTACATACTGAGGTGGACTTTAAATGCTCTCGTGGTCAGATGTTGGTACCTCGTTCATCTATGCTAAGTGCTCTGGGCTGCCGGTCTAAACTCGTAGAGAATATTTCGGACACTTATATAGTAACCCTGCCCACAGGGGCAGGGCTATCCATTGTAAGACCAGGTCGGTGTGACGCACATACAGTACAGTGCCTAGGTTGAAGGTAATGTTATGTTCGTGGTTTTCATTAAACTTGCAGAGTCCAAAACATAACCTTATATGGCACTGATAGCTAGAATCATAGATTGTGTAAGTTGTGCAAGACAATTCTCTGAAATCTGATTATGACTCATGAGCATATGATCTTAAGTTGTGACAAACAAGTTTTCAGTTGAGAGTTAGACAGCATAGTGAATAGATGTATCTTGTAGGTCTCTAGAATAAACTCACGTAAAACCGTAACACAGAGTTGCGTTTGAAAGAGGTTTTCATACATGGTGCCAGCCAACTCATTGGTTTTAGAGTTGAAGCCAGTGGAACACTGATTATAGTGTTGGAGACATTCTACAAAGATACCGACATGGCCGAAGGAACTGACAAATTCCTACCCGCAATCAAACCACCACAGACACTGGATTTGTCCGCCGCTGACAGAATCGGACAGTGGAAACTGTGGTGACAACAGTGGAATAATTATGCCCTTTTGTCAAAGCTCGATGGACAATCTGAAGAGTATAAACTGGCAATGTTTTTAAACTGTATTGGCACGGACGCTCTGGGAATTTACAACGGCTTTACATTCGATGGTAAGAAGACCGTCGCAACAACCATTACCCGCTTTGACGACCACATCATTGGACAGACTAACGTCACATATGAAAGGTAATTGTTCAACTCTTTGAAGCAGCAAGGTGAGTCTTTTGATGTTTTCTTGACAAACCTACGGCGTTTGCAGAACAGCTGTCAATTCTGCGACTGCATGAAAGACACCCTGCATAGATTCAGAATTATAACGGGCATTGACAATGATGAACTGAGAAAAAAATTTGTAAGAGGTTCAGGATTTGAGCCTTACCAAGTGCATTGACATGTGTAGAGCTACTGAAGCAACGGCTGCCAGGTTGAAATCAATGTCAAATGCGAATGAGGTCCATACAGTTGAGCGCACTAAGCCTAAGAAAGTGCAGAAGGCTAGGAACATTAAGAAATGTCAATTCTGTGCCAAAATGCATACTATGAGGAAAGAAATGTGTCCGGCTTATGGACAAACCTGCACAGCATGCGGCAACCGAAATCATTTTGCGGCTCGTTTGTAAACCTAAGCGCAATGTGAACACTGTTGGTGAAGACAGTGATGATGGCTATCTCAACTCCGTTAACGTAAATGCTGTCGAGTCTGATAAGCTAATCTATGCGACAATGAAAGTGAACGGACAGAATATTCGCTTTCAAATAGATTGTCGTGCATCAGTGAATGCATACAGCCAAAATAGAGAATCCTGCCAAAGGTAGATTCTGCAACTTCGAGTTCTGTGTGATGTCAGAGAATTTGACCTCCATTCTAGGAGCCGACGCATGGGTCTGACCACTGTGAACAGTGAGAATATTTGTAGGATTGAGAACCATGGCGATCTGCTTGAGAAATATGCAGACATTTTCAATGATGATATTGGTACACTACCTGGTGTGTTACACCTGGAAGTTGATGCTGCCGTATCTCCAGTTGTTATGCCTACCAGACGCCTTCCAGCAATGTTGAAGCCTAAATTAAAACTGGAATTAGATAATCTGACCGACCAGAAGGTAATAGCGCCTGTGAATAAGCCAACCGATTGGGTAAGCAGTCTCGTGGTAGCGACAACAAGAAATCAGGCGATCTCAGAATATGCATAGATCCCCTACCCTTGAACAAGGCTCTGAAAAGAGAACACTTCTACTTACCTGCCCGTGATGATGTTTTGCCAGAGCTTACGAAGGCAAGAATTATCTCGACTGTTGACCTGAAATTTGGCTATTGGCATAGTGGTGCTTGATGAGGAATCTTCTTACCTGACAACGTCCGGTACACCGTTTGGTAGATTTCGATGGTTACGTCTTCCATTTGGTACAAAGCGTCTGTATGGTGACTTACCAGGAGTTGTATGCGTTGCAGATGACCTGATGATATATGGATCCGGCAACAACGACGAAGAAGCCACCAAGGACCATGACAACAAGCTTGAAAAACTATTTCAGCGGTGCGGAGAAGTTGGATTTCGTATCAACCGAGCTAAACTGCGAATACGACAGAAGTCAGTACCTTTTCTGGGACACGTGTTCACACAAGATGGTCTGAAGCCTGACCCTGCGAAAGTGACGGCAGTACAAGAAATGCCAGACCTACCGATATTGAAGGCATTAGACGACTGAATGGATTTGTGAATTACCTTGCTAAATTCCTACCTAGACTGTCAGATGTGATGGAACCTATTAGGCAGTTGACATGCAAGAATGTGCCGTGGACGTGGTGCGACGCACAAGAAAGTGCACTCACGCAAGGGAAGAAACTTGTGTCAGAGGCTCCTGTACAGAGATTTTATGACCCAGCGAAAGAGCTATCGATCCAGTACGACGCTAGTAAGACTGAACTTGGAGCGGCACTGCTTCAAGAGGGTCAGCCGCTAGCATTTGTGAGCAGAGCATTGAGTGACGTAGAAACGCGCTTTGCCCAACTACAAAAAGAAATGCTCGCGATAACCTGGAGTGTGGAGAAATTCCATCAGTACACGTTTGGGAGAACTACCCATGTGATCAGCGATCATAAACCACTTGAAAGCATCATGAAGAAAAGCCTTGCCTGTGCCCCAAAACGACTTCAAGGCATGATGATGCGACTACAAAAGTATGATCTAGTGGTAACATACTGCCAAGGAAAGCAAATGTATCTAGCTGATACTTTATCTAGAGCCTATATGCCTACGACAGAGGGGCACAACAATGAGTTCGAATATGTGAATATGTCACACAGTTCGTCGCAATAACTGATTCGCGACTGGAAGCAATCAGAAGAGCAACAGAGGCTGATCAAAGTTTGACTGTTTTGAAATCAGTCATCCAAGAAGGCTGGCCTGACGAAAAGGCACGAGTCTCACCACTGGCGCAACCGTATTTCTCTATCAGAGATGAGCTAGCTATGATGGTATAATTTTTAGAGGTGAACGCGTCGGGGTGCCAACCAGCCAAAGGCGTATACTCAAAGAAAAGATTCACTCCTTACATCTTGGAATAGATGGATGCCTGAGACGGGAGAGAAAATCTTTCTACTGGCCGAATATGACAGCAGAGATAAGAGAATACGTCTCTGGCTGAGACACATGCAGAAAATTCGAGACGGCAAACTCCCCAGAACCATTGACGAGCCATGATTTTCCCGACAGACCATGGGCCAAAGTTGGAACAGATTTTTTCACAGTCAATGGCAGAGAATATTTGATAGCTGTTGATTATTACAGTAATTTCTGGGAAGTAGATCGACTTTACAGCACGAGCGCAGCAGCTGTAATTGAGAAGCTCACAGAACACTTCTCGCGACATGGTATTCTAGATACCATTGTGTCCGACAATGGACCGCGGTGCCATGATTTTGTAAGATTTTGCAAGTCATGGGATATTGTTCACGCAACAAGCAGTCCTGGCAACAGTAAAGCCAACGGTAAAGCAGAGTCTGCCGTGAAAACTGCCAAGCGTATATTCAGGAAATGTAAAGATTCCGGTAGTGATGTTTCTTTAGCTATGCCAGATCACAGAAACACTCCCGCACAACGTTTGATGAGTAGAAGAACCAAGACATTGCTGCCTACAGCCACTTCATTGCTCAAACCTGAAGTAGTTAGTCAGAAGCACACCGATCGCGACCTGAAGCGTCAACAACACAAACAAGAGCACTATTATAACAAGTCCGCAAACGAGTTGTCTATTTTGGAAGAGGGAGATTCTGTGCGTTTGCAAGTCTTTACACTTGGTCAGAAAGAATGGACCAAATGTACTATTTTGAAACGGCTTGACGAGCGATCGTACTGTATTGAAACCCCGACAAGTGTTGTTCGCCGAAATCGCCAAAAATATTAATTTGGAGAATACTTAGGATTAAAGACGTCTGGTGAATCCATTTTGGCAGGCAGAATGGTCTTGGTGGTTGATTTCTGGCCATTATCTGAAATGAACAAGAAGCTCGTTTTGTTTTCGCATTACGTGTACGTTAGAAGCAAATATGTGCATTTAGGCCAAACTATAGCTGAGCTGTGACACTAAAAATGTATATTTTGCGAGTGGGGACCTAATCCACCGCCACCCCGTCAACTTCCTGCTATCATCCGTCATCACCTGGGCATACTAATTTTTCTTGAGCTAGCTCGAGCACAGTGCGAGGTTGAACGGTAAGCAGCCCAGGCTAACCCGGGCTGGAGACCTACTTTGGTTTCGACAGTGATACCGGTTGAAATGTATTAACTGAGCCTCTCCGGCGGGCAGCGCTGGCTAGTGTTGCGCCCGGCGACTGCTTTGGCCGACAGTGGAATCATGCATAGAATTCCAGGAACCCAGCTCCCAGAGTTCTACTTCTAAAAATGAGTGTGTGGAGAATACGGCTCCACTAATGTGGGGATAGGTGGCGGTAGTATAGTTGGGTTCCCGGTTCTTGGTTGAACGGTATATAGTTGGCTAACAAGGTAGCAACAGCAAGTCGATGGAGAGCAGCATAAAAACTAACACAGTCGTCGAGTTTCTACTGACACACAAAGTTTATTAACTCTAGCTACAATATATAGAAATATGTGTGGGTTGTGAGTGCAAAACAACAACAATATTCAGGGGCAGATCCAGGATTTTGAGTTCGGGGGGAAAGGGGCAGGGCACAAGAATAACCAGAATTTCGGCAGATGCGCGCGCCCAGCCTAAAATCTGGGGATGCAGGGGTCTCGAATTATTGGGTTTACGGACCTATTGACTAATGACTAAAAAAAACACGGAAAACGGGGTTTGTTCAGGGCCTATGCATTGTTTATTCACCTGTTTATTCACCCCCTGAGCCACCCTGGTTGCGCGCACGTCCTACTAGTCAGCAATTCGTACCCGAACTCCCAAATGGTATCTGGTAGAATTTTAGGGGGCCATGGCCCCCTTGGTCCCCCCTAAATACGCCACTGATATTGAGAGTTCCGGTGATTTCATCCAACCCATAAACATGAATGGAGTCTCATTGGAGCTGTATGGCATAGCATAGGCCGGGTTTCACGTGGGCACTGGTCAGTGACATAGTAAACAACAACACAAGATATCCCGGAATTTTTATATAACATAAACTGTTGTTGAATATTTGAACGTCATAGGAAATGATGAAACATTCACTTAACTTCATGAGAATTCATGACAGAGTGCCTGGTTCTGCATGTGAACGCTTTTAAAAAGCATATTTAAAAACGTGTAGGCCTATCCCAAACGGCTAGCCGCGATGATCCAGTGAGCTGAATTCAAACGCACGACCTCAGTAGGCGTGCTCTTTTGCTGAAATAAACATTAAATTATGCATTGGATTGGGCTTTTCATATTTTTGATTAGGTCAGTATTCCATAGCCTGTCTCGTATGTTTTGTTTTCCACTGAGATCTAAAATTTTCATCAGTCTACGAGAATAACATATTGTCGTTACGGTGTGAATTAATCTGTTTCTGCATAAGCACAATGTTGTTTGATTGGCAAGCAATGTTCGACTCATGTGCTTGATTAACAATGATGAAAGCTCTTTTGTGTAGAAGGCCCCAGGCTTATTCACTCCTAGAAGGTAAACGGTAGACCGAGCACACAAACAAAACCATGTATCGCCGAGTCTGGCTTTGCTAGCAACGCCAGGCAACAACTATTGATAAATTAATAAAAATTGGAGCTAATATTTGTACAGATTTATACAATTTATAAACATTATTACAAAAAATTCAGTGATTATAAAATAAATATAAGTGATATAGCTTATATTTAAAAAAATCATTGAAACTACAACAAAATAATTTGATATCGATGAAAAATGAACACGAGCAATTAATCTTGTGAACCTAATTTCCGCATAGCCACCGTGTTTCGCGACCTGCCAAGAGCATAATCGTAAATCATCACAGAGCACTGGATTTATAGATTGTATTGCTGACATAGGTGAGTAACCCGTCATTTTGATTTAAAATTCGTTTAAACAGCCTCACCAAGATTCATGCTGCACTACTGATCGGTACGAGAGACCACTTCATGTAAATCAAAGTTACATGAAGTATGCGGAAGCAAGTTGTATGCCTACAGTCAGGCTATAGTAGGCCTACATGGTGTCTACAATCCACGATAAATCCTAAGTAGGCCTAATTAAGTTCTGCGTCACAAATGTTAACAAAACACTAATTCCATTCCGTCTACACTGAGGCCACTCACATACGTGTAGCGAGACCCACCGTCGTTCACTCTGACATGGCTACTTGATTTCGACCGACTGAACTCATCCTCAACCGTACGCCTCATGGTGACTCGGAGGTCGAGATCTAGCTATTCTTCATAGCATTGCACATCTGGCCGACGCACTGGACGACTAATGTTACTGGTCCCCTCTTGAGAGTGACCCCTTTGATTCACATCGTTAGGCGCTTTCGCCGGGTCGACCAGTGCTGTGTTCTTCAGCGGCGAGTAGGCCTACTATAGTTTGCCCGGACCGTATCCGGGCGAGAACCGCTACGGACGGCAGTCGGCGGTCGACTGGGTGATTGACACGTTATGAACGCAAAATCCCACCTATGTTGCCTTGTGAATGAGCTATATGTAGCACAATCCGGGATTCCATATATGGCTATAATTAGGGCCCCACTGATAGCTAGGGATCCTTCGATCGTAATATATCGGGTCCCACGTACCAATCAGTTACTGAAGTACCGTAAGCAACAATATTGAATGGCCCCGTAAGTCTGGGCGCGGAGTCTTGAAAGCTTATGACGACCAACGTACCCGGGCCAGGGCCCTCAGGTTTTTTTGGCAAAGCCGTTCATACGTACGTACGTTACAGTCTTAGGCTTGTTTTGCGTAGTCAAAACTCTTAAAGCATTAACCTTCACCATAGATCGTGCCGGGAAGACCGAGATTTGTGAAAGATAACCGTTGGCTGAGGCCGCGTTGTAATCTACTCTACTCGAGTCGAAATCGAACGCGAAATTATTTTTGGCATTTTTGTTCTGTAAGAACTCAAGATAAGTGTATATTATCATTATTTTGTGTTTGAGTAAATTAGTTTGTGGCGGCAAGCTCCCATTTGATGACCCCATATTTGAGGCTAAAAACTCGAGTAATTTCTTAATAAAAACTCGAAATTTCGAATTCAGACTGGGTTTTAGCCTCATGGTGATGGGGTAATCATAGAGCAAAATGGGCAGTGTCCACAAAATCCATACTCGAGCATAGAATCATAGACACTCATCGCACACTACTTTTGAAAAGTAGTATAGAATACGCCAAAAATAATTACGAGTTCGATCTCGAGTGAAAATATTAGATCCCACGCCCATGGTTTTCAACAGTGGTTGGACACACCCTCACGGGCGGCGCAGCCTGAAAAAAAGTGGGGCTATATCCCCCAGCCCCCTATGGTGCGCCGCCCATATCATTAGGCAGATTTGAAGTAAAACATTTTCATGATGCCAGCTGCCCCCAGTTAGCAGGTTGTGGATCTGATGCATCGCGTCTTTGAATTTGCCCACCAAGTAAACATTTGTTGATTTGCATCTGCTCGTGCGCCCTATGTAGTCTGGTCCCCTGAGTAAAGTAGTGCTCTGCTATCACGCTTTCTATCAATTTCTCAAATAAAAACTAGAAAGCAGTTTAGGCCTTACGTGCTAGTACGCAGTTTTATAGAAGGCGACACGCATTGCTTCTCAACAATACAACAGTGAGTTACCATTACATAGTTTTACTCATGAGGTTTTGACGCATCACCTATTAATTCACATTTTGTGTTAGGATCACTGTCGTCATTCCACGTTTAATCTACAAGAAAGACCGGCATCTGAAAACCATAACAATAATACCTATTCTGTTCAATATTGTCGATCTATTTTCAGATCCAAGATGCCTGTTCAGCGACCACATTATTGGCACGAAATGGTGCCGCTCACAAGCAACCAGACCTACGGTGTCTACCTACGCGGCCAAAGCTTGCGGTACTCCGCTAAAGACGAGGAAGCGTTAGGTAAAGGCTACACGATTATACGGAAGCCGCGCGCTGATCTCTCATATCGAGCATACAGGGTGCCGATTTGTTCGGAAACCTCAGAGTTGCCTCCCATCATCAACGCCAGGAACCGCGACCGGAAACCACTCAACGACAGCCTATTTTCGAGGTCAGCGCCTTGGCTGACGGATTCCCTTGGTACGAAACAGCCGTGGGATAACGTTAAACAACACATGCGGCCATTTTCTTCCATGCAAAGAGTACAGAACCAGTCGATGAGTTTCAACCCCGAATACATTCCATACAGATCACAGACGGCTCTCGGCACAAGGGAGAAGGAATGCTCAACAAAAGAACAGTCTTGCCCTGACCAGTCAAAACCTTTGTACCTATACCACACGAATTCCGGTTACCTGGTGCGGGTGGTTCCTTAGAGGACTTGCGACACGCCAAAAGTTTAAGCAGACTTTAATTGTTTATGATTGAAACTTTTGCTGTGCTGTTAAAATAGATGACACGTGGACTGTGGAATCTCCACTGAAGGCGACAACCCTGCGGTGGCATTTCGTCAAATAAAGAACGCAACAAAGACGTATTTCGACATGCAATGCCTCATACCTGTAGGACATTCAGTGACATTTTTTTGGAACTATGGACGTTTCGTCAATTCTCAATGAAATTAAGACGTCGCCGTAGAGATCTCTGTTGCAACCTGACATTTTGGGCGATAACACAGGCCTGCATGGGGAAGAAAGAGCCGGAGAGGAGAATATGAGCATCGCATCGTATCTTGGGTTTTCTCCACATTTTACGTCGTGGTTGTTCCCGAGGAACGTTACACTTTTACCCGAGTATTAGCTACTACTTTGAGCGTACCACAATGTCCCGTGCTAGTCCCCCTGAGTTTTCTGACATTTTCGAGAAGCAGAGATCGAAGGATAGGTGTGGCGAAATGGTCGATAACGAACACAGCGCCGTTGTTTGAGAAGTTAAGAACTTTATTTGACCAAACCTTTTAAATGCTCGCTTACTTTTTTAAAAGTTTAGGAACAAGTGAATAATTTACACAAGGCACTGAACCGGTTTGCACAAGAATGTTTTTAAAACCCCAGTTACGGTTGTATCAATTTATGGTAGTGATTTTTAAGTAAATATGAAGCTCAAGTCTTTTGTAAAATTTCTGACTTTTCGAAATCAGTTTTCACACGTGGTTAAATACGAATCATTGGTAGTTATAACTTGTGTTAGAATTAATAACTAATCACCTCCCCACATATCAACTTGCGTCTTTGTGTAATAAAGTATATATCGACTTTTAAGTTATCTTGCTGCTGTTTTAATTTCACTTATTCAGATTTTTTTTGTCCAGTAATAAGTCATGTATGGTAGATATCATTTTCAGTGCCTATCAGTTTAGTAGAGCAAAATCACGCTCTCACAGCAAGCATCGACCATTTAGCTGAATGAGAGGCGATGCACTTGTGTAATCAACGCTTCACACAGGGCTAATTAGGTCAAGCCGAAATTGCAAACTGGAAAATCTCAAGATGACGAAAAACACGGCTGCCGCACAGAGCGTGGCAAAATACTCACTGACCTGTAAACTATACTGTACAGGTAAATGTAGAATACACGATTACTGTAACAATGATTCAGCACAGATTTGTTGTCGTCAGGTGATGCAACAATTAATTTTCACCACTTAATCACTTAGCTCATATTGCCAACTTGCAGTGAGAAACAAATAACTGAAACATTCGCGGCTGTGATCGCAAAATTATCCACTGAACTAACAATCAATTTGCATTAAAAAGCATTACATTTTAACATGACAAGGTCAGGAAGGTGGTAAAGGGGTTACAAAATAACTGCTTCTTATTAAGGACTGTTTGATCCTACCATCAATAGAATCGCAACAATAAAGCAATGCCATTTTAGCTTTAGTTCCCAAAAGAGGGTGCCTGTGATAAATTTGCCACTGGATACATTCCCAAAGAAAAAGTAGATGGTAAACAAGAAGGCTTAATTTATTATCGGAAATAACATGGCTACATAAAATGAGTTCTTTGTACCACCGTTTAAGTTAAAATGCACTAAAAATTACCCAGACAAAGTAAAACAATTAAGATCTCCCATAAAGCCAATCATAAATAATACAAGGTTTATAACCATAAATAATACAAGGTTTAGGATCGAAGTTTTGCAAACCAAACCCTGTATACATAACCCCAAACACGTTAGTGACCACAGGTAATCAAGGCAGACACATTTATTATGAAAAACATATAAGTTTTATAGTACGGGGTTTGAAATGACCAATAAAAAATGAGGAAAATTGTCTAGATGATGTATGGTGCCATAAATAAATAAAAAGGCTTGTGTGATGGACATATTTTTATGTACAGTTGTAATACTTAAGTGGGATAAAATAAGAGACAGAAAAAGAGGGAACAGGAAATCAAATAAAAGGGAATCGAAACAAAAAAGATGAAATCCTCTAAAAAAGAAAAATTCCAAGCCATGAAAGCAAAAAGACCCCAGAAAGTTTCAGAAATTTGTAATTGATAATGTTTCACCTTGAGTCAGTTCCTGCTAGTTCTTGCAAAGCTAAGGGAAAACATTTGGATACGACTCACTTGTAATGCAATCATTTAGAATTCAGTTCAAAGAGGAGTCCTTTAGTGATACAGCTGAACAGTTGCCCGGGGCCATAAATCACAAGTTCTATGAACCCAGAACATTGGCTCAGAAAATCCATGTATTTTTTTCTACATTTTTATTAAATTAAATTTATTTCTTAAAAGATAAGTTGCTGAGCTTAAGTCAAGCACCTAATACAAGCATTAAAATTGTCCATTTAAATTAGTGATAACATATTTCAAAAGTCATTCCCAATTAACCTTGATGGATTCTTGAGAATGAATAAAATCCAATAAAAGGTATCGACCCATTTCAAGCGCAAAGCAGCTGAAATCCCAATAAATGGATTATAAAAGTCGAGCAATAAGCTGGAGAATGAATTGCTTACTTTTGTATGACACATGCAAATGACTTCATAATATGAGACTATGTATGCTTCATAATCACTTCATAATAGAGAGTGAATTAAACCGACCAAGTTAACTATTCACATACAACTGTCACCTGACAGTTTAGAAGACCCAGAAGAGGACCATTAAATCAAATCCGGATGGATTGTGTGCCACACGACATGCTAAATGGCTACCACATATGCTTTTGCAGACACAAATTCAGTTCCCCGGTCCTTGTCATCAAACTATAACCATTTCATGCAGATATCTGGAAGTATTGAATCTACATTTAGATCGGTTGGGTAAAAATTGTTCACACATAAACCCTATGTAGCAATACCTCCTTGTATACCCAACCTGTTGGAGTATCCTTCTGGTTTAAATTGCCAACAATTATCATGGTTACAGTACAAATAATAGTTGACAGTAGACAACAATATCGTTTGTTCCAGTGACATCAATCCCCTCAGACTGGCACCCCATCTCTCAGTACAGATGTCATCAACACCTTGTCTTGTAAGGCGTATTCAACTTCCTGTTCGTCAAGTTTCATGCTCACCTGAGGACAAAATAATGCACCAAATGATAAATCAATAAGACAAGATATTGATTTCAATAAAAAAAATCTAACAGTCAGTTTGTGTAAGACCTCATTGACAAATCGGCATATTTAGCAAAATCTCTACAAATCTATAGATTATAACTCAATAAAATAATTAAATGTATTTTCAGAAAGCAGAGTGCTTGCAGAATTTGACTTATGACTTTTTACCAATCTGCCATTATTCGTGTCACATGGACGTGTATTTTTATCAAAAAGAAACGTACATAATAGCGAAACAATGGTATCAGTAACATAACAAATTAAAATTTTATTTGACATAAATATTCAAAATGAGATCTCAAAAATGTTGTTATCGTTTTCTAAAATATCACTGTTTTCATGGTATGCAACATAAGGGGTTTTTTGATGAAAATCACAAAACTACTATATTTGATAAACCCTTATGCAGAAGCGGAAAATTTTAAAACAATCCCTAAAAGTGTATTGAAGAACACTGCATAAGGAATGCTATCTGAATGTTTTAAATGAACACAATCACCCATATGTGAAATATGATGTTCCGAAGTTAGCCAGGTTCTACATAACCTCAAGAATCTCATCAGCACCAAATAAATATAAATGAAATGTAACCCAGGTGCAGCTTGTCATGCCTGGGAAGGAACTTTTAGTGACAGAAAAAATTCATTTTGATCTTCAACTCACCTTAGCTAACCTCTGCTCTTTAGCCCTCTTCACCAGCAGTATACCCCTAGTGTCCAGCAGTGACAACATACTGACAAACTCAGACTGTTCTGTCACCGCCATGTTACGCTTTTTGCATATCTTCAAGAAAGTCTCGTGCAACTGGAAGAAAGATCCATGGTTCTAAGCACACTTCAAGCAGATTGTGCAGAATCTCACAGACAAGTCATTGGGCTAACATGTTTGTATGTCGTATTCGTGTCCAACAATTACAGGTTTTACATCTTCTTTCACTACAATAATTCTGTTCTTACTTACCGCACAGTAGGTCTGACAAGTGAAATTCTATTTTAACTTTTCCATAAAAGTAAAGACTAAGAACATTTTAGTTTATACAAGTACAGTTTGCTATGTGCAGAGGTTACAAAACAACATTTAAGTTATTTGTTAAGGTTCTCATTGTTTGCGAAGAGGTAGTCAGGCATTGAAAATTGGACACTCTCGTAAATAATTACTTTTGTGCGTAATAAATGGATAATTCCAGTAATTTTCCTGAACTCGGAGCCATGTACGCCAGGATCAATCAGCCCATTGTATCTAAGCCACTTCACCTGACAAAGCTAATTAAGCTTGAAAGCTACTGAACTGCTATAAAAAAGTTTGAAGATTGACTCAGTTCAAGTAATCATCTTAAATATACTCAAACAAGCAAAATATAACTGATTATAAAACTGAAAGCCAGGCCACTAACCTTTCCGACAGTGATTTCCTTTGTTTTGCCCTGCTTCAACAACACAAGAAGACTGCAGACTACTAACTTCTGTTGCAGAGGAATTGTCTGCTGCTGATTGGTTGTCGATGTGACCTTTGACCCATAGACCTCACTAACAACTTTAGCAATATGGCTGATTCCCACTCGAGTGGGAATGTTGGTTTTCCTCGGGCTGTTTGTGACTGTAAAGTGAAATGTATTAAATTGAAAGAAAAGTTCCAAACATGTCCTGTTGTCGAGGTTCACCACACTAAAACAACACATAATCCAGAGTGTGTCTCAAAAGCAATGGGAAATAGTTTTAGCATCACCTACAGTTAAGACTGCATGGTGGACAAATGAGAAGAAGCACAATTCTTTAACAGGGTTTTTAAAATACTGTTTAGTCACTATCGCATTAAACTGAGTATAATAGGATGTGCATATGACATCAGCTAAAACCCAATGTTGTCAAATATCAGCATATTAATGAAAATAATTGTGCACTCTTCCATTCAACACTGTTCTGCTCAACATATTATGAGAGGTTATCAAGGAAACACTCGGATGAGGTTGAATAGAATTCAAGTCATGCTTATGGCCTACAGACTCAGATGGATATTAGGCAACAAGGAGGACTTAGATATCTTCTTCCACAGATGAGTCTGACACCTTTGCACTATTAAACACACAGACCCCTTCTACATAAACACAGGTGATGTTATGCTTACCACATAACTATAAACACTAATATATAGCTCAAAAGTTAGCTGCAATAGTAACAATCGACTTTATAAACAAAGCTACAAGCAATAGGAAGACCTGACTTGTGAGGCTAACAAACTAGGAACACCAGTAATTTAATGTGGTTACCTACCACAAGAAAAATCACCTACCTGAGGGTTTCAACACCTGCTGAGAGCGTACTTCCAATTCAATCTTCTCTACAGCCCTGCGACAGATGTCCAGTGCCTTCCTCATATCACCTGCCACAGCAGACACCTTTCTGGCACAAAACTGAAGTGCATGTGGTTCCATGACACAGTTCCCTCCAGACAGTGACTACAATACAAACGGCAATTAGTAATAGGATTAAATAGGATAACCTCATTAGTGCTGAGCACTACTCTCCGTGAGGACCTTCCAACACATTCACACTTAGGTATCACAAGTGCGAGACCACAGTTCAAACAACGGAACTTCACTGCTCTCTTTAAGTCTTTTAGAAGTCTTTTAGAATTCACTAAAATAATTATTGGGGGGGGGGGCAGCGGGCGACAGCAATGAAGTTTCCATGGCTTGTGGGAAACAAGCAGGACTTGGAAGACCAATGACAGAAAAGAGGAAAATTTTACAGGTGATGCATCATTCCCCAAATAAATAAGCTTGTGTG
The DNA here is from genome assembly GCA_002633005.1 of Phoronis australis. NCBI lineage: Eukaryota > Metazoa > Phoronida > Phoronidae > Phoronis > Phoronis australis. Next base: position 1,079,061 of record NMRA01000053.1, read on the forward strand.
ATAGTAATATTTTTGTGTTGAAAAATTTAACTGACATAAATGTTTTGCGTGATAAAAAGAGATGAAAAAAGAGGAAACTGGAAATCAAATAACAGGAAATAGAAACCAAGAGGAAATCTTCTTAAAAGTAGAAAATTCAAAGACCTCAATCTGATCTCATTTATGAAGCGTACATTACTTGAAATATGAAACAACTTGATAACTAAAATCACTTTATTACTAAAAACACAATTTTTTTAAAGAAAAAATGACACATTTTTTGCAACTTGCTGAAATTGTTTCACAAACTCAAATTAACTTAAGAGCACACAATTTCCAAGATTCAAAACAGACACCACCGACTACAATTATTCAATGTTTCAGAATGAATGTTCATGGCTGGCCCCATTACATAGTATGAGCAATACAGCATTACCTATCGGCGGCCTGGTATTGTTTGAGGACCTAGCTTTCAGGCATGTCTTGGACCCTTCATCAGGGTACTGGAGGTAATCTTCGTGTCACTTGGCCACTTGTGAGTGGTACTTATCACCAGTGGTGTTTGACAACTGCCAAGTACCACTCACAAGTGGCCACGCGACACAAAGATTACCGCCAGTACCCTGACGAAGGGCCCAAGACGGACCCAAAAGCTAGGTCCTTAAACACAAAGGGTGCTGATAGGTAACACTTTTCCTATGTTTTTTGTTATTTTTATTACCAATCCATTTCCACAAAAAATGAATTTGGAATAGGTATAACGAAAGATTTGAACAGTAGCTGCTACAAAAACAATTTCTGCTGCTAATTTAAAATGAACAACTGTACAATGCTAGCTGTCACTGACCTCTTTAAGACGATCCTCGAGGATTGTAACAATTTGATTCTTTGAGTACGGAGGAAAATTGACCAACTTTGGCTTACACTTTGGTCTTGCTTGAAGCCGAGGTAATATACGATCTGTCAAGTCTAAAGCATTGGCGATTCCTGAAAATAATGCGATGCATTCAAAAGACAAGTCAGCAGAAAAAGTAGAGATATTGATCGAATTCAGAGATGAACCAGTTAAGCACACTAGAACATTTCACTACTCACCACCATTGTTGGTATTGTGGGCCAAGAATTGCAATATTACGGAGTTTTACAGTATGAATTTTTCATAGCTCAGTCATTTGGTAACCAACACACATTGATAAAGACACTTCTTAATAGTGCACACAGATACATAAGGTATCTTTACAGGGTGTCTAAATTTACAACAATGCATCACTTGACTTATTTGGTTTTGAGAGTTTTACAAAACTCTTGGTTTTTATAGAAGAAGATTGCCATGTAGATAAGGAATTATCATTTTCATGAAATATGAGAAACTACACAGTGGCAACATTGTGTAACACCATTCCTACAGGCTAGCTAGACGCAAACATTAGATGAAGCCTTGCCAAGAGCCTGCGGAAGACACCACCTACCAATAAGCACCAGTCTTGCATCAGGTAGTGTCGGCCACTCAAACATTGTGTACAGAACATCCTGGTTTTTACTGTCCAGATGGTCGATTTCATCAAGCACCAATAAACTGAAATAAAACAATCATGAGTTTACAGTGATAGTGCGCCACCAGTGAAAACTAATAAAACAACTTTCTCTTGCCTTATTTCATGACTAGATTTCTTTTGTAAATATCCCAAAATTAAATAACATTTGTGTGAAATGGGATGTCCCAAGGTAATAATCACATAACTTAAAGGTGCTGCCTCTTTTCACTTCATTTTAGTTAAAGAATTCATAAAACGGATTTAGTAATCAGTTGTCCAACCATTTGCAATAGCAAAGTGATTTTAATGAACTTCTTAGTTTTATTTTTGGTGTTGCACTACCACCCTAAGATTGACGCCGCTGTGACAGATGACTCATGTGTTATGGGTACTCATTCAACTGCCCCCCATAGCTTCCCTGGAAAGCAGGCACATTTTAAAAAAGAAGTAGCAAAACTTACGGTAAAATAAGCAAACACAAACAGGATTAAAAGTTACATAATGTTTATATTTTAGTGATAACTTTTGACTGACGAAACTCATCACATGTAAAGGGTATCTTTAAAGACCCTAAATAAAATTACAAAAAAGCTCCTTTTACACTGTAGATGGGTATAAGTTAGCCGTTCAGCACACGGAATTGACTTTTCATCAGCTACAGGCAGGACAACACAAGGTTCATGTGACCAGCCAAATATAATGAAAGACTTTAATGAAGAAACAGTCCTCTGTTATATGAACTGAGTGAGAACCGCATGCTGTTCACCAGCACAATGTCTCACATGATAACCCCAACATACTCATTTTCCAAGATTGCTATTTCACTAACGCCACCTTCAGGCTGACAAATTTAAACCCATCATACTCACATCATTTTACCTTTAGCCGTCATGGTCTTCTCCAGCTGCCTCTGAGCATCTTTAGCAGACTTAGCTTTTACTGAGGTATCATTCAGCTGACTGAGTATTGCATTGAATATACCTTGGGAAGAGCACATCATCATGCAGTTGATGAAGATAGGATTCAGACATTTGTCCTGAAACAGTGACACAGGGTGTAATAAACCTATGGTAAAATACCATCAGTTTTGGACAAAAATAATGCCTAATTTGTTCCCTTTTCTACGTTTCCAAGATGTTGCATTGTTGCCATCAGACTTGGGCCCAACTGAATTACCTGTGAAAGCCAGTGAGGCATTTCAAGCACGCAGAAAAAGAACTGTGAAAAATTAATGCGAGCAAGTATTTATTATATCTTGAACAGTGACGCCCAGGCACATGCCAGAACCAATTATATTATTTTGTTTGGCCTTGAGATAAGACACCAAATTTTACACTCACCCTGTATGTTTTGAGCAAGTGCGACAGCACCGCCGTCTTGCCTGTCCCTGGAGCTCCAGAGATGTACATGCTGGCGGGAGTATTGCTAGTTAGATGTGTACTGAGGAATCCGTCTATCTCCTTCATTTCTTTTTCCCGACACAGCAGCCGGTCAGGCTGTGCTGTGTGTAGCGCCTGTTTAGTCCTGGTATATGACGTGACTGTAATGCATACATTAAGCGTATCTGTATCGCAGGCTAATCTAGGATATCATGGTGGGACCCAAAATAATGTCAAAAGGGCAGATATTCCTGACAACCCTAAAACAGGCCGTGGCCGGAGGGGGCCTATGCCCTCTGAAACCACCTAATATGATACACCGAACATAAAATATTTATCCTATAAGCATCAAGTTAAATTCTACTCAAACACATTGGATTGCATTTATATAACATTTCACAAGACACCATTGCATTAATTTGCATACTAATGATTAGTTGGAAGACATTATTAAGAGTCTCTGATATTTACATGAATGAGCATTCCAAGCTGGGAACTTAAATAGCTTCCATTTTGCAGCAAAGCTACAGTATAACCAAAGCAAAAATTAAAAGTTCACAAAAGCCACCATAGGCATTAAATGACTTCCTCAAAAGAACAAAAAAAATCAATCCAGACGTGTGCTGGTAAGCTAAATGAACACCTGTTAAAATCTTACCACTCTGACGAAACAGTTGGAGTTTTGGAGAGCGGATTGGGGTCTTCACTGCTTCAATGACTGGATTTTTCACTGGTGTTGGACAATTTTCTTTTTTCCTTTGCTTGCTAGGTGAGCAAGGACACTGTGGGGACTTATCCATGTCTTCAACAAAATGCAATTACAACAATGAAGAAACACAGTCAACCAACATCTTCCAAAGGAATGAAGGCAATACTCACAGGGATCCCTGAATTGTGAGAACCAGTTCGATGGCTGTTATTCATTGAATTAAACTGTTTTCAAAATGCAGGACCCCTGTGATTGACTATTACAGGAAGGCAGTGTTTTGGCTATGTATATAGATGTATATACAGTGCATTTTAATAAAAGTACTCACAATCAGTTGAAGACATGCGATTGCAACGTTGTTTATGTTAAAGCTCTCCTATCCAAATTAAGTAAATTTGATCACAGTCCTATATTCACATCCTCCAATAACGTTAAAGAATTGAGCATCAGTTTCAGAAACCACGACCAATAGTCTTTGTGCACCACGCATGCATCTGCACTATTGACTTACAAGAGTCCCAGAATTTGAGAATCAGTTTGCGGTCAGTTATTCAGTGGAGCAAATGGGTTCAACTGACCCATGCAACCATTGAGAGGTCACTTATGTGATCCAACGATGACTTTTTACATCAGGTTTCATTATGGTAAACATAAACACCACCGGCCAATGACAGTTAATGTGTTTGTTCAATAAAAGCAACGGTGTAGGAAAATACTCAGAAAAAATGCTTGCTGAGCTTCAGTATGTCACTTCAATAAGGAAAAGAGAACCAAAAATTAAAGCGGCGATGTGTCCCTAAAGTCTTTGTATTTTAATCAAGATAACACCGAAAATGTTGGCTTTTCCCTTCCATTAAGCCTACTTAGACTAGTATGTTGTCACCAAGATCACAAAAACTATCCGGTATATAATAAAGAAATAGCTAAACTTCATGAAATGAAATTACACTAACAGCAAATAAGGATCATTTTACTTTTCTATGTTCTCAGAATGTCCATACCTCCAAATTTCACCAGTCTTTTCCGAGGTGATAAACTGACAGCATCGTCTACCTTTGCTGGAGATAGTGATCCATTTCCACTGTAAGTCATTAACTTTTTAGGAGTTGCAGTTAAAGAATTTGAAGCTTTTAAATTTTGCTTCAAAGCTTCATCTGTTGCTATGCTGTGTTTACAAACAGTATGAACAGAATCAGACTTTTCAGCAGAAGCACAGGCATGTGAAGCCGTCTTTATAGGTGATACTAATATATCAACCTTGGCTGGTTTTCGAGCAGTTCTAGCTGAAGTGTGACATGATTCCACAAGGATCTCTGACTTGTCCCCCATCTGGTCATTTTTCTTTAGTCTTGCACTTGAGCGAGTGACTTTTTTCACTTGGAATTCCAACCTTCTTTGAACAGACATCTGAAAGTGTTGAAATACCAGTGTTATGGTAGCCATGCTAGGCAATATAAGATTAATTTTAACATAAAAATCCTTGTGCAAAATAGCATTCACGACATCCATTTTCAGTAGCAATGTAGCAAAGATGTATACTTAGTTAAAAGCTTTGCACCGATGTGGGTAAAAATAAAACGTGTTTCTGTCATCTGCTCGCTGACCGGTATGGATTAAAGTTTCACGACGAGGCGACGAGCAGAACTACCATGGGTTGTATGAAATTTCGGGGTCTAGTAACGGAGCTCAAAAAACAGTGGTACTTGATACAGCTATCCAGCTGAGCTAGCTGGCTGGATAACACTAACAGCTGACTGGCTTGGCGAGGCTAGACATTTGTCGCTTACCGATCGTTCAATTTTCGGATCATTTACAGAACTAAGTTAGCAACATGACAATTTCAACAACAAAAGTTTTTTACCTTATCTTGCCCGACAAACGTAAATCGTAAAATATTTTCAGCTGCCACTGACTGACCAAAAAGACTGCGTACAAAACAAGTTTTCGCGCGAACTTCTGATACCGCTTATTGTTGATTGGCTGGGAGTGTTTAAAGGGCGCGAACTGGGTCAAACACTTAGTTTCGGTACAATATCAGAACTTCATTTTAATCATTAAATGTAAAAGATATATATATATATATATATATATATTGCATTTTTGTAAAAATAAAGGTATTAGATAAGTATACCTTTATACTGTAAAAAGCTTAAAATCGAAATCAAGTTTCAACTAAGGCTTGCAGGGAGTGAGGCTAGTAGTTCTCGACGCTTAACGTGCACATGCGAGAAGTTGCTGTCTGTGTGTCGCTCGATTGATGAACAGAGGATTTGTACTTGTGAAATGTCGAGAAGGTAACTTATTTCATTTACAAATAAGTCATAAGTGGAATAAAAATATATAGCCTACTTTTGTGATAGGTAAATATAGTACTAGTGTATTGGGGACGATCAGAAGCTGAGGACCCCTGTGAACTGAACTGGCTCAGTTCCACTGATACTGGCAGTGGAAACGGTGGCCATCTCGGGGCGCACTGCCATACTCTGGAAGCTTTTCTGGGAATCATGATTCACACTTGTTGTAATAGTCAACATCATTCGGCCTTGATCTTTCTGTGGTGTCTTGTGATTTGTCAGTTTTATGGTTCCCGGATGTTTCTTATATTTATACTGTTGCCATTGTTGGCGGGAGGCTGCTGGCAGTCTTTCAGCAGACAACCAGGCCGTCAAGGACGAGGACCTTGATTGGGTTCTATTGAAGCTTGAGTAGCTGTGTTTTAAGTGGTGAATACTTCTAGAAACCTAGCTAGTGAACTTGCAGTAATACAACACACTCATTACACTGTTGTAGACATGTGTTGTATTAGTACAAGTAAACTGGGGTTCTAGAAGTACTCACTAGTTATTCAAACACAGCTGCTCAAGCTTGAATAGAACCCAATCAAGATGCTCATCCCTAACATGACGGCCTAACTGCACACTGAAAGGCTGCCAGCAACCTCCCACCAGCAGTATAAATAAAACAAACATCCGGGGAAAGATAAAACTGACAAATTACAAGACACCACAGAAAGATCAAGGATCAACGATGTTGATGATTACAACACATGCTTGCGGTGAGCCTCTGTTAGGAGCTCTCTAACCGGTTATTGCCTATTAGCTGAATGTTTAGCACACTTGTCAGTTTTATCGGGGACACTAGTTCGATTCCAGGATTGGGTAATCTCGGCTACATTACTGCAATTGGCGTAGTTGGCAAATGTATGATCTTCCTGTGGACCACGGACAGCTTGCATGGTATGGTGATGGTGAAAGTTCCAAGAGTCGAGAAGTGCATGAGAGACATTTTTGGGTTCACCTGTGTTGTAGTGGTAGAGGTGCCCCTAGAGAAATTGATGACCTGTAAGTGAGGCAATCTGGTGTTGACCTTCCATCTGACACGCCTATTCTCTTGGACTGGGGAATGTGTAGATGTGTTTCCAGTAAATCATACGAGTCTCTGTTATCTGCTTGTTAATGGGCAGTTGCCTATTAGCTGAATGGCTGGCACGCTTGCCGTTTTTTTTTCGGCTTGCCAGTGCAATTCCTGGGTCAGGTATTCTCAGCAATTACTACAAGACCATCAAAGATCAAAGTCAGGTTTCTGTGTGTAACTTTGCACATAGAGTGACCTTCCCAGCTTGAACAAATACAGATGTTTTTAAATATTTTGTTGTTGATGATACCCCATAAGCCCTCTCGCCACATGGCAACTACCATTAATATTGCCTAGGTTACAACCACTATGATTCAGAAAAGATTTCGACAAGTAGCGTGCCGTTTTAAGGTAAATTACCTTTTAACTGATATCGCGAGATGGTATGAGTGTAAGTGATGAACCCGGTGTTGTTTTTGTGGTTACTAGTAGGTTTGAGTTTGACTTTGTTGTCTGTAGTCGGGCACTTGTTTGTCTTGTTTCAGGCGTGAACATTCATACGAGAGTGAGAGCGACGAGAGCAGTAGCAGCAGTGATGGACGTCGTTACAGCAGGTTGAAAAGTACCGTCAGTAAACCACCTGTGGATCAGAAGGGAAAACACTCAGACTCTGAGGAAGAGGGGTACGTGTAGTTAATTTGGCTTTGTCATTGGTTTACCAAGTACTGTTTCCACGTGTGAGAACAGTGAATGAATACTCAAAGTAGCGGAAGTTGGTAGGAACTCCGCATATCATGAGTAGTTTCACAGATTTATTGCCTTGTGTGATATTGCCAAACATTTAATTAAAGGCTTAAACTGTTGAGAGTGATTTTTCAATCTAACCATGCATTTCCATGCTTTGATTCTGTTGTGGTTGTTTCCTTGTTGTGCCTGTGGACGACAGGCCACCCCCTTGTCCTAGGTTTGTGTTTCTTGAGGCCTATATTGTTGTTCTTTTTGCTGCAGGTTGTATACTGGATCTGATTCAGACAATGATGACAATACTAACAAAGGCAACAAAGAATCACCCACGAATCATTCCAGCAAGGAGAAATCATCAGAATCGGGCGATGGTACGTCTGCGGATGCCCGCCGACCCAAGCCTGCTGGAGAGCGAAAACAACCCGAGGACTCGGATGAACCTCGCGACGAGTTCAAAGAGCAGCTGGAAGATTATAAAGAGCGCAGGGATAGGGTGAGAAGAGGTGAAAGGTCGCGAAGGGGTGAAGGGTCGAGGCGAGGTGAAAGGTCAAGTAAGGGGAGAAGAGATGAAAGGTGGAGTGATGATAGAGATAGGCGACAAAACCGAATGGAAGGCAATGAAGAGCGAGATAGGTGGGATAGGTACAGGGATGTGCGCCGTCCTCGATATGATCGTGACAGAGACAGTAACCGAGGCCGGACAGATAGAAGTGGTGAAGGTGATCGGTCGAGAATTACAGAGAATGGTGAAGAAAAACATGACAAGGAAGAGAGTGAAAAATCATTGAAACGAAGGAGAGATGATGATGACAGTAATAAGTAAGTACTTAATCTATTTGGATATTTGGTAGGATGTAAAGTGTTTGGATAATGCCGTTTTACTTGGTGCCATGCTCTCGTTTTGTTTTTGAGTGACCTGCGTAATAGTTGTACAAGTCAAGTTTTGAGAATGAATTACCTGCATATCTGTTGCATTAGAAGCATTGCGTCTTAAATGTTTATGCGCTTTCACTGTTTCATTTGACTTTGTCTAAACGTGAATGTTGACTTTGGTTTCTAATTATCATGGAGGGCCCTTGATGTCTTGATTTTTGGGTCATATATTGACCTCATTCCTCTCTGAAAAATGTTTGAAAATCATGCGAAATTCCCCTTGTCAGGCATCAAAATTCCCCTCGAGGTTAGAATCACTTGTTGTAACTCGTACATATGGCAATTTGATATGACACAAAACGTTAGTTGTGGTTATTTGAAGCAGAGTCGATGAAAGGTAACGATGGTAGTAGGGGTGCTATTGGTGCTGACCCTTATCAGAAGGCACAGGCATCTTTCCCCTCAGGTGAAAAATGTCCCTATCATGTAAATGTATTAAGGGTTTCAAAATAGTCTCCATGTTTAGAAAACGCAAGAAATGATTAAACATGAGTGGAAATTATAAACGCTTAGATTTCATATTCAAGTCTGTGAAGGTTGTTTGTTCACATCAGTTTCTGTAAAATTTTAGTGATTGGCAATTGCATAATAACTGTGTATTCATTGCCAGACGTCTCTGTTCACAGTGTGGGTGCTACAGATGGCGCCAATGGCAGTGCAGAGTCCAAAAAGGCGAAGAAGAATGATCTGTTGACTACACGGACAGGTGGTGCTTACATTCCACCAGCCAAACTGAAGATGATGCAACAGAATATTACTGATAAGAGCAGGTTAGTTTGTGTACGAAACCACGGTAGCTCCACATGGTGGAGATAATTGTAACTAGTAGTATCTAACTACACCCCATTTTGGTTGATACTAATTCATATCAGGCTGACGTAAGTCTGATCATCATTCTTAGAAAACCTCTTGATCACTATCAGATTGGTCTTTGATAAAAAATCATATAAATTGTTTTGATAGATGATAAACCTTGTTTGAAAAATCTTATCAACCATTAGACTACGTGTAAATATTAATCAACCATTATGAACTCGTATAAAAATATTTTTTGATCAAGTGTCATCAGTCAAAATGTCCTGAATGAGTGCCGAGCTGTGTAGTAGATTGGCTCGTTGTGTGGTAGAGTGGCTCATTGTGTGGTAGAGTGGCTCATTGTGTAGTAGAGTGGATAGTTGTGTGGTAGAGTGGATAGTTGTGTTGTAGAAAGCCTAGTCAGACTTGTATAAATGAGTTGTAGTTATGAGACTCGTTTTGCTTGTCGTCATGTTCACTTGGAATTATAGTTTTAGTTAGTATTAGAGTTGGACAGGGTATGAGTCTTTTCAGTAGAGTTGTGCAGATTGATTAGTTTTCATTACATTTTAGTGAGGCCTATCAACGCATCTCGTGGGAGGCGTTAAAGAAAAGTATCAACGGTCTTGTGAACAAAGTGAATGTTTCCAACATAGGTAACATCATCAGGGAGCTGTTTGCTGAGAATCTGGTTCGTGGAAGGTGAGTTGTTTTGTGGTTCAACAGGCACAAGGTGTGATGTGCATAGAAAATAGAACTATAGGGTTCATTTAGTATTATGTGCCCTTATATATTTGTTATATGTAATTGTATATTGTTTAATTTTTGAGCCGGTCTGTAATAAATAGGTCAAGCTCCTATCATTAATGAACTAATTTGTTTAGAGCATGTTTTAAAGACGAAGGCAACCTTTTTTCATGTCATTTTTAGCAAAAATATTGTTCATTGAATGATTATCCCAGATATTTTTCACTTAATTACTGCTTTTCGTAACTTAATTAATTATTCGTTCTCTACTCCAGAAGTGACGTTTTGGGAGGCAAGAATTTCACGCCATTCTCTTTTCATACAGTCTCACTGTGAGAGCTGTCGAGTCAATCATTGTTCTACCTCGGTTGTGATAAGTTCGGTCGTCGTTTGCTTTCGTTTACGAGTCAGTCAACACGCCGTACTGTTGCTAAAAATGACATGAAAAAAGGTTGCCTTTGTCTTTAAGGTTTTGAAAGAAGCACAATGGTCCCAGTGTTAAAGTTGTAGCTTCCAATACTTGGACATAGTGTCTTAGCAGATCTTTGTCATGGCAACCTTTTGTTAGTAGAATTAGTCCTGGTCATTCTGAGGAATAGAAGAGAGCTTCCTAGCTCTAAATTCAATTGCTGGTTTAAAAATTTTAGTGTATTTGAATTCTAAAGCATCTACCGTATAATGTTACAGTTAAAAGGATGCTGAAAGTTGTGTTGTTGACTGTGCCTAAAGCTGGCTCTGCCACCTGTTAATGCATCGTTTATGCCTGTTCTGGTCTTTAAAAACATTTTAGAGCTTTGAAACTACCTCATTTTGTCTAAAAGTGGATCCGTGTGTGTTATTCGGGTTTTTCCACAGTTGTCGTGTAAGATGCCTAAAGCGTTGGCCACGTTTGACGATTTCACTCACTTTGCAAGGAGTTTTCATACATGCTGGTGATGGAGCATTATTTAATTTTAGAGCTTTCAGCGAAAACAAGCTCATCATAGTTAATATCAACTCTGTTGATTGGCCAATGCCAGGTTCAGTATCCTTTTAAAGTCAAATTTCTCCCCTTATGTTGTTTTAAATGTTCATGCTTAGTGTACACCTGCTATGCATCCTGGGGTTTATGATGTGACACTACTTTTGAAGCATCACATAAATGGCATGCTGTATTAAAAGTTTAACCACATGGTTCTTGATGCGTGCTTAATGTGGACATAATGACCCAATATGGATTCTCTCTACAGGGGTTTGTTGTCTCGTTCCATCATCCAGGCTCAAGCGGCGTCGCCTACCTTCACTCACGTCTACGCTGCTCTGGTTGCTATTGTCAACACAAAGGTATGGTCTGGACTTCAGGCTGTTACACAGGCCTGATTGAAATTGATACTGGCCTGACAAGTGTACAGCATTGCATTGTTGTTTTGTGTGCTAGAGTGGCTTTCTAAAGGGTTAAGATTAAAAATATATTGTTTTGTGACCACGAATTTGTACTTTATTCTCACTCTGGTTTTTCAGTGGCAATGAAAGGGTACAAGTTCATCCAACTGTTTTTGCAATTCAAGCAGCAAACTGTGCATTAGCTATTTTTCTGCCTCCATGCCATTGATACATTTTATGTTAACGAATTGTTCAGTTAACTACATGTGAAAATAACCAGACAAAATGACCCTGGCCAGTATTATCCATCATGACGAGCAAGTGAAAACAAAATGCACATCAGTTTAGGTAGATCCGTTGTTATGGGGGAAAAACGGTATTTTATGGATTTTTCTGATTGGGGCAAGTATGGTACAATGCTACATATGTGTCATGTCTGAGCAGTTTGTTCCTGGTTTTCCAGTTTCCTCAAAATGGCGAGTTGGTGCTCAAGCGACTCATTCTCCAGTTCAAACGCGGGTACCGACGTAATGACAAGGCCATCTGCCTGACGGCTACCAAGTTCCTGGGCCATCTTGTTAACCAGCAAGTGGTGAGTGTCTAAAGGCAGATATTTCTGTGTCTAGGAGTATCCTTGTGTTTGCTTGGAAAAAAGCAAATTTTAAATTATTTTCCACTTGTCAGTTATGTGTCACAAACTGGTGACATAGTTAAGTGAGAGGCCTTACATTCACGTGGATGTTCTGTTGAAAAACTGACATTCTTTCTTACTTTCTGAATAGGCTTTGAGACAGTAATATTAGCATTTATTTTGATGCTTAAAGGCAGACATTTTGCTAGATGTTTAATGTTATAGAACATTGCATACTTCAGTTGAATTAGTGCTGAATTTGCCTTCTGTCACACAAAGTTCATCTCTGATGTGCCCATATTGTATGTGGTGGCATATTGTAGTCTCTTTGTCCAGGCGTCTGGTTGTTAGGTTGTCCGGGTGTCTGCTTGATACCTCATAAACCCCTGATAGGATTTTGATGAAATTTGGCACAATAGTGTAGGGTATCACTAGAACAGCTCATTCCACTTTTCAATCTACCACCCCCCCAACCCGTAACTCTTTCTGTATTTTTGGGGAAACAGCGTTTCCGAATGATATCTAGATAACAGATTTACGGATTTCAATGAAACTTGAGACACAGGTGTGTAATATTAATGCGTTGGCACAATTAAGTTTTTGGGCTGATTCGACTACCGTAGCACCTCCTAGTGGCCATTTTGTTCTCGACGAGGGACTTTTCAAGTGTTGTTTTGGGGAGAACAGCATTTCCGCATGCTATTTAAAGAACTGATTGGCGGATTTCATAGAAACTTCTCACTGAGATATATTGTGAGATTATGGCGGCACCGTTTGATTTTTGGCCGGATCCGACTATTACAGTGCGGTTATTTTGTGTGAGAGCGTTTCCTGATTATATCTAGAGAGCAGATTGACGGATTTCGATGAAACTTAACGTCAAGATGTGCGATATCAATGCGTTGGCTACATTAAATTTTCGCGCTCCTGTAGCACTTGCTAGTGGCTCTTAGAAACATATATGCAATGCATCGTTTGCACCTGTCAACGCCCCAATGTTACTCTAACTTCTTATTTCTTTTGGTCTTGAGTAAAAACTGGTGTTACAAGTTGGTTGAGCCTCTAGGTCATTCTATGTGGTATGTGGGCAAGGTTTTGAATAACAATTAACTCTCACTTCTTTGCAAGCATAGAATTCACTTCTAAATCTATGCAAAGAAGAAGTTGAGACCAGTTTCAGAACTGTCACTGGTCTAAATCAAATGATAAGTCTTAATTGGTAGAAGGCATTATTATCAGAAGAACCATTTATCATGATTGCAATTTTAATTGGTTTTGTGACTCAATTAAGATCGCCCATTTTCATTTTATAAACTTTTCCTGAAACAAAATATAAAATTACGTATTGTACTTTGCTCTTCAGGCTCATGAAGTGATTGCCTTGGAAATTCTCACGTTACTCTTAGAGAATCCCACCGATGACTCCGTCGAGATTGCTGTTGGTTTTTTGAAGGAGGTGGGCCAGAAACTGACTGATGTGTCCCCTCGTGGCATTCATGGTGGGTAGTTGTCTGTTTTTTGTGTTTCTATCACTCTTATGTTTTGCAAATTGTCTTTATGTTGGATTTTATAGAATTGAAAGTACATGTACATTTTGCTTGCCATTGAAAAAACTGTAGGGGCATTCACATCAAAACTTTGCTTACCTATTGAAGATATGATCAGTTATTTTCATGTGCTCCCCAAAAATTTCTGGTTGCATATGCTCATCATCCCGTCCTAGGGTTGTTACATGTGTCCATTGATTATTACCAAAACTGAAGAAAGTTGTCTCGAAAATATGTAGGGGTGCATCGTTATCACTTGATTCTTTGATGGATGGAACTACTATCATGGGACATCTTGTTGATTGTTTGTTTTGGACAAGACATTCCCTGTCAATTTTTGGCAAAATGACTTGACAAATTTTTGCTGGAAGTTGATGTAGAGGTATGATTTGGGAGCGTGTTGACTTTGAAATAAGATTTGAATACCATGGCACCACCTGTTGGCCGTTCAGCTTTTGCCATTTGGTGCTTTTAGTTTTTGATGCATTTCTAATCCTGTTTTGTGTCATATTTTGTTGTCTGTCTTATATTTGCACAGTATTCCGCAGTCATTGTTATCATTGTCATTTTCAGCCATATTTGAACGTTTGCGGAATATCCTCCATGAAGCGACCATTGACCTAAGAGTCCAGTACATGATTGAAGTGATGTTTGCTGTGAGGAAAGATGGATTCAAGGTGAGGCTTATTGCATTTGATAAATGAAATTGTTTGTATCATACATGCATTTTGTAATATGTAAAATGAACACTTCCTGGAAAAATGGATGGTCTGCTGGAGGTTATTACTCTTTGTCAACAATTCGTTGTTTGGAGAATGTAGTGCTTTCAAAATGGTATTAGAAAACAGTGTAAATTGCAGCATACAATTTGGAGAATGTAGTTCCTTCAAAGCCATATTAGAAAACACAGTATACACTGCAGCATACGATTTCAGCACACAAAACATGACTAAAAAAATATCCACTTCTTTTTGACAACATGCTTCAATTCTGCCAAATTCGCAACGAAATCTCGACTGGTGTGGCTCCAAACTCTTCTTTAAAATCAACGACATCTTGCCTTCTGAGTCCATTTACAAATTAACAGGGGCTGACACTACAATGTCATATTAAACCCTGACTAAATATTTTCGATACTCATAATTTCTGTTCACATTCCTTGGTACTGTATGTTAGAGGAGGCCGTGTGACCTAGTGTGATAAGATCCACTTGGGTTCAAGTCCCACTTTGCCACACTTTTTTATAATTTTTAGTACGAAATCTTCGATACAATGAATATACATAACCCAGAAAGCGCCAAGAGGCATTATATCTGGGTCACACTGCTAGACCCTTGAATCAGAACTCTAGCTTCAGACCTGCCAAGGAATTATAACGACTTTGCTGGAGGTTGATTGAAATTTTGCTTGAGATTGGACAAATTTGCTCAAATTTTGCTTGAGGCTCCTGGCGATATCTTCACTAACTATCAAACTTTATATGTCCTAAAATATAAGACTTAACTAGTCATATTACATTAATAAAAAAAATTTTATTTCATGAAAACGATATTACATCGTCTTTGTATTTTAAAAAGAATACTGATAATAGTGTGCACTAGGTGGCAGAGTGCTCCGCATGTCACTCGACTCATCGTCAACACCGCTAAGAATCGTATAACCACGATATAAGCGTAGAAAACTAGGTTTTTGAAAATTTACAACCAAAAAAATCATTTTGCATGAGATAGCTTAAGGCTCGCGTGAGTGGGTGAGGCAGTGCCCAAATGTGTGAGAGTCGTGCGATGCGTGGGACTTGGCAGGACTGTAGCTTCTCAGCTTGGTTTTAATCATACATGTATAAAGAAACATAAAATGTTTCCAGGTGATCAGTGCTATTTTGAATCCATCTTCTAATATTCACATAGGATCACATTTCTGTATCGCAAGAACTAGACCTGGTGGAGGAAGACGACCAGTTCACTCACTTACTTACACTGGAGGACGTAACGGACGGAGAGGACTTGCTGAGTAAGGATACATGTCTGTAGATACTGGCAGATAATTGAGAGTAGTATTCAATTTGGAAAACGGTTGGTATACCATACCCAACTGTAGAGTGATGATTTGTGTCTGGCATAGACTACGGTGCAGTAAATTTTGTTCCACGTGTGGCGCCTGGGCGTCAAGGGACTTCTTGGGGATGGGTGCGGGCGGTTGTTGCATTAACCGCTGCTCTGGGTCACAGGCCAACCCTTGTCATCTTCCAATCAGAATGGCATGTCGTCGGCACCAATTTGGCTAATATGCATTTGTGAACTGAACTGAACTGTATTTTATCATATTGATGGAAATCATTGATTTGACTATAAATAGTAAGCAGCTAATTAAAAAATTGGGATTCTGGACGAGGTAGTCAGACTCACAGTTATCTGCATTACAATGAGGAGTTCTTCTAACCATGGCAAAGGTAGTCCTGTGGAGACCAGGATTGAAGCAAGACATCCATGGGGCTCTTGGGATCATTTTGCATGTCTGGTACATTGGAAATGTGGACAAATATTATGGTCAATGTTTCTTCTCAAATTTTTATCTTTAAAAATGGTGATTAAATATTCAAGAAAAGCATTTTTCAGACTTCTACTGTAGTTTTCAGAGTAAACTAAACAGTCTTCTGCAGAATTATGTTGCACTCAGCCCTACTTGGACAGACTTCTTGCCAGAATGAATGGCAGTTTATTTGAACTTTTGTGACAATAAAATAGCATTTTTGTTGAAATGTAGTCTTAGATTAATGAGGAGTTATTGCGGCAGGTTGCTAATTGTTTATTTTTGTAAATTGACTTACAAAATAATGGCACGATTTGGATAACGTGCGTGGAAAAACACTTGTCTACATCTTGTCAAAATTTAGCAGAATTGAAATGGATTCTATGCAAAAGGAATGGATATTTAGTACTGATTTTGCATTAAAAGTTCATTGAATTTAGATGCTGTTTAGCATGTTTTGAAAACCACTGTATATGAGAGGGCCATTGTGTAGTGCCTGATGACTGTAGGTCTGATAATTGTATGATGCGTGTGTCACCTGAAGGCGTTGTGTAGTTTTACTAAGGTCATTATGATATAAGTACGAATTTGAGTTCTTTAAAAAGTACACTCATCCAGTGACTGCTGCACGCTGTTTGTATAAGTGCAGGCTTTCTCTCAACAGTTGTGTGGAGACTACCTACCGCAACATTATCTTGGGTTGTGTGATAGTCCTGCGTACGATAGGTCATCTGACGAATGTATGGAGGCTTGCTGCCATTGCCTCGCTGGTATTCGATTACAAAAATTAACAATTACATGTGCGATAAGGGCTTGGGGTCGTAGCGAGCATGTTTTGATAGTTTGAGCATGTTTTTGAATATATTACAGGAGTGTGTTCTGTGGTTTTGTTGATGTTTGGCAATGTTTGTGTTTGTGTTTCAGATGTGTTCAGAAATGATCCCGAGTTCTTAGAGAACGAAGAAAAGTACAAGGATATCAAGAAGAGTAAGTGCTACTCACTATTGATTATGTCTTCTTTCCTGTAATTTCAGCCGTATATTATATCTGTGATTTCAGCTGTATATTATAACTGGTGTTTGAAGCGTCAACAAATAAGCTCATCTCATTCCTGTGGTATCGTGAACATTTTTAGTAATGTCCATGCAGAGTGAAAAAATTAAAAATTTTTCCCACCCTAACAGTTTTTGAAAGCAAACGTGTCTTCATAAATGTCAGAAATTTCGGTCATATGTTGGTACGTGTATTGATGCTCTCAAAGTATATTTCAATGTTGGCAGACATGAATAATGAGAAGGGTTGAAGCTGGTACACATGTATCAATTCAAGGCTGGTACTCATCGGTGAGGGTTTGTGATATTTTCAGGTATCTTGGACTCAGATTCATCAGATGATGAGGGAAGTGGTTCTGGATCTGGAAGTGACAGTAGTGACTCAGATGAAGAAGAGGGTAGGATAATCATCTCTCATTGTGATTGGGATAGAATTATCAACTGCAAGCATGATGGGGGAGACACACTGGCAAATAGTTTTACATGTGCATTAAACATGAAAGACTCATTTGGAGTTTACTGATTTCTGGAATGTTATTAGCTATCAGCTTGTCAAACATTATTGGATGTCAAGAAATATGGAGTTGCCTAGACGATACCATTGGACCAAAAGTTCTCTTATTTTACGGTTTGCCTCATGAGACATTTAAGCCACAAATGGTCCGTGCAGGTAAATAGGTGAAAGAGGACTAATTTTTCATTTGCGTCATCTAGTAAACCTGCAGTGGTTCAGTACTTGTTTAAGGAACTGCTTGTGCTTAGTAGTTCCTTATGCAAATTTTTTGGCATGGTAAAATTTGATGCGATAGAATAACGTACAGTGTTTGTGTAACTCAGAAGGTGTTGCTGAATGTATATTACAAAGTTAACATATTCAGACGAAATGATACAGAATTCCTGCCATGATGGTTGGGTGGATGCCAAATTTACCGTCAGAGTAGTCTTCACTCATGACGCACAATGAAAGTGGACTGTTCAGGGGTGTTGGCATGGTGGGGGAGCCATTTTGCAATTAGAATTTTGTCTCCATAATGGTCACTACCAGTTATTTTTGCTGTTAACAAAATAAGTCATCATGACTAAAATTGGTATTTTGTTTGATTATGCCTTGTATAGTATCTGACTGAGTCAGTGGATTAGAACTGGTCTACGATTGCGTGCATGGATATGTGTATGAAATATTCTTTAAAACTTTCTTGACTTCAGATGAGGAAGCTAAACAAGTGATCATTGACAACACTGAGACGAACCTGGTGGCATTGAGGAGAACTATTTACCTAACGATACAGTCGAGTCTGGACTTTGAAGAGTGTGCGCATAAACTGATGAAGATGGAACTAAAACCTGGGCAAGAAGTGAGTGGTAGGGTGACTGGAAGATTTGTAGCTTGACAAGACTTAAGGCCAGTACAAACGGAGAGCTACGCACTGTGAATGAATATGAGCTCAGATTGTAGCTCACGTCTGCAGCAAAATGAACTCTGAGGTTTTGCCTCTCTAGGCGGTGAGACAGATGTTTCACTTGTTGGATTTCCTTTATATGGCATGCGTAAATCCTCACAGTGTGTGGGTGAGGTGTGTGAAATGCCTAGCTGATTACTATCATTAGCCTAAATGTAAGTTACTGCATCTGCTGACAACTTCAAATCTCTTGCTGAATCACTGTAATCTTGTGTACTACATTTGTGCTGGTGTCGATGTAGTCAATCACAAATAGTAACAATATGATGGAGATCATATGAGGGCTGTTCCAGCAAAATCTGTATGGGAGGGGGGGAAGGCACTTTTATTTCGTACCCACCGCCCATATTTTTCATTTATTTCTCCAACCCATGACCCATAATTTTTTAATTATTTTTAATAGGTTGAAACATAAAATCCAACACTTGTAAACAAATCGCCTCCAGGAGGACCTGTTAAGAACTTAGATGATTGACAGATAAGAACTAGTTGTCTTGTCCAATATTGTCAAAAACTAAAGTAGCCTGTGAGCAATACTTTTGGCAGCCACCAGGTGTCTCTGTTCACCATGTGTCTATAATTTCAACGAACATTTTTTCAATTATAAGGATCTATGAATCTCAAACTGTCTCCACGAACTCTTTNATTTGGGCCGTAAAAGTTTCCGCGTTTTTTGTCATTGGTCATTCCAAGCCCTGCAGACAAAATGATACAGAATTCCTGCCATGATGGTTGGGTGGATGCCAAATTTACCGTCAGAGTAATCTTCACTCATGACGCACAATGAAAGTGGACTGTACAGGAATTTTGGCATGACGGGGGAGCCATTTTGCAATTACAATTTTGTCTCCATAATAGTCACTACCAGTTATTTTTGATGTTAACAAAATCAGTCATACATTTGGTATTTTGTCTGATTATGCCTTGTATAGTATCCGACTGAGTCAGTGGATTAGAACTGGTCTACGATTGCGTGCATGGATATTTGTATGAAATATTCTTTAAGCTTTCTTGACTTCAGATGAGGAAGCCAAACAAGTGATCATTGACAACACGGAGACGAACCTGGTGGCATTGAGGAGAACTATTTACCTAACGATACAGTCGAGTCTGGACTTTGAAGAGTGTGCGCATAAACTGATGAAGATGGAACTAAAACCTGGGCAAGAAGTGAGTGGTAGGGTGACTGGAAGATTTGTAGCTTGACAAGACTTAGGGGCAGTACAAACGGAGAGCTACGCACTGTGAATGAATATGAGCTCAGATCGTAGGTCACGTCTGCAGCAAAATGAACTCTGAGGTTTTGCCTCTCCAGGCGGTGAGACGGATGTTTCACATGTTGGATTTCCTTTATATGGCATGCGTAAATCCTCAAAGTGTGTGGGTGAGGTGTGTGAAATGCCTAGCTGATTACTATCAGTAGCCTATGTAAGTTATTGCATCTGCTGACAACTTCAAATCTCTTGCTGAATCACTGTTAATCTTGTGTACTACATTTATGCTGATGTTGATCTAGTCAATCACAAATAATAAGAATATGATCCAGGAGATCATATGATGTAGACTTGTTGAGATGCACGTGTTGTTTGAACATGTTGAATGATTCTACTTGTTTGTTTGTTCATAAAAAAGTTTTTACAGATTTGCTGCTGCAATAAAACAAATGCCTGTGTTTGACTCCAGGTCTCTATTACTAAGCCGGCTTAAACATGTGAAAGTTGGGGGCTCAGACTTGGTACACTTGAGGTTGCAAAGTTATGAATAATAAATTTGTAGTTTAAGTAATATAGCTTGTTCAGTGAGGCATGGAATATGTTGCAAGCAGTTTTTCCTGTTCAATCCGCCAACTTTTTGGTCACATCACGTGACTTAATGAATATACGTCCGAAAAGATTTCCCCCAGTCGGGGGAAGAAATCTTTTCTGACTTGTATTCATTAGGTCACGTGATGTGACCAAAAAATTGATGACGGATTGAATGGGATAAACTGCTTGCAAATTTGTAGTTTTAAAGTGAAACAATGATTACAAGGACGATGTGCTCATTGCTTTTTCAGCACGAGCTTTGCAACATGATTCTTGACTGCTGCGCACAACAACGAACCTTTGAAAAGTTCTACGCTCTTCTTGGACAGGTATGTCATAAGGGTTCAATAAGTGGGTCCCTCTGACCACAGCCTTTAAGAAGGTCATGTCCAGGTCACTGCCTCATAGTTGCTGAATAGAGTCTGCGATTACAAAATTGTCACAGAAGCTTGCTCTGACTGGCAGACATGGACACAGCACCATGTAAATTGGCGACCACTTATAAAACTGATGACAAGTATTGTATTATACATTGAAAACTTTTGTCTCCTGCATGAATGCCATTGCAGGGTATGTTTCAAATTCTATTGAAGGTTGAAATTGATGCTTTCATAGCTAGAAAGTAAGTTTTTGATGCAAAATTTTCATTATAATATATATTTTCAGTATCGAGAAAGAAAGGACCAAATTTTCCAATAATACTAAAAGTTAATTCTTGTGTATAACTTTCAGAGGTTCTGTCAAATTGACAAGAAGTTCATCGGTCCTTACGAGCAGATATTCCAGGAACAGTACGACACCATTCACAGACTGGAAACTGCAAAACTGAGGAATGTGGCCAAGTTCTTCGCTCATCTACTACACACAGACGCCATCTCTTGGGGGGTTAGTCAGTTACTGATGCTGTTAATGCAAGACGAAAACAAATCATTAACTGATTGCCGACTCATACTTCTTCTGACAGCGCCCATTACCGTTGAAGATTAGTTAATACTGAAGTTTGAATTCACAATTTGCTAATCACATGATCGTCATGTACTTTTATTAAATGTATACTTGAAGCACGCCACGTAACAGGTCAATTTTTCAAGTCGAGTTGTGTTTGCTCATCACAGCCTGTGTTGATGAGGACGACGCTCCGTTAGTGTGCAAAATACCAAAAATTCAACCTCATAGATTCTTGCCATAGTTTTATGCGTTGCCAACTGTTGTTTTCTTCTATATTAAGACAGGTGGCAACAATGGCCATTGCATCATGTAATTCGTGCTACTTTCGTAAAGTCTGCTTGTAATAAAACTACACATTCAGACTCACTTTACATTACTTGAACTTTATTAGTACGTCCGTGCAGAACTTCCCTTTTTCTATGGACTGATGATTATTTTTTTTGTTATTCCAGTGGTGAATAATTCTTAAATTATTGCTGCTATGTTCCATCAGCATTGTCAACATTTTGAGGTTCTATAACACTTGATGTGGGTTCCCAGTGCTTTGTCACTTATAACTGCCGTAACCAGTAGTTTTATAAAATCTGAAAGCTGAAGTTGCTTCCCATTTAAACATTGGCAAAGTTTTAGAGCAAAAATTTCAAACAATTAAGCATTATTCTTTGTCTGGTTTCCTTATAGGTTCTCGTCATAACGAAGCTAGATGAATTTTGTTAAAATACATTTTATTTCTTTGAGAATATCGTGGTGCTGTACACACGTATAGTAGAGTTGTGCTTTTTATGCAACAACTTGTCCGTATCTTCTTCTAGGTTCTCCAGTGTATTAAGTTGAATGAAGATGACACTACATCCTCTAGTCGTATCTTTATCAAGATTCTGTTCCAAGAGCTGTCTGAGTTCATGGGACTACCAAAGCTCAACACGCGACTTAAGGATGTGTGAGTTAAATTTGAGATTAAAGATTATGCGTCTGTGGAATCTGTCTGCATCGCTACCTTAAAGCTGTTTCAAACTCCCCTGCCAAACTGAATAACTTTTAGACTACTTTCCTTTTAGAGTTGGTCCCAAATTGTTCTTGGGCTTGGGACGAACAGACTGCTAGTTGTTGGTCGAGTCCAGGCACAAGTAGTCGGCTTGATAGAGCAAGTCATTTTTGTGTGCCAAGCAGGCCTTAAACAATTACTTACATCTGTTTCTCTCAAGTCCAGAAATCATTCAAAAGTTAAAGAACAAGTTGAGGTCTGGGGCCCATTCCAAGAAAACTGACTTAGCTATTTTTATGACGAATCTTAAACTTTCTGTCAGTTTTAAGATGAAATTTAAATTTGTCTCAAGTCCGTTTAAAGAGAGAGATCTTAAGTTTGACTGAAGTTTTTGACTGAAGTTTTGTCTTAATTTTGTCTATCTTGCCGGATGTGGAAGTTTCAAAGTTTGGAAGTTGAGGCAAATCTTAGACTTAAGCCAAAAATGAACTTAAGTCAGTTTCTTGGAACATGCCCCAGTTTTCTTACTGTATGCCTTATAGACCATTGTCTTGAGTAAAACTAAAATCATATTAATTAACTAAATCATATTAATTAGCTAAATCATATTAACTAGCTAAATCATATTAATTCCTTTTTCAAACTGCTAAATAATTTCACCCGTTTGATAGACACACAGGGAGAATGGGGTCCTCTTTATGCGCAAACGGGGTCCCCTTGTCAGTATTCATTTGCAAACTAATTTAAAAGGAATGTTGCTTTTGGGTTGAGCATCCTAATTCCTATGCTATTTGATTTAACAAACTTAGGTTTTAATGTTTCCATAAAAGTGGAGAGTACTTAGCATTTCATTGTTAAAGGTTCACTTTCTCAAGACAAAAGTTCTCTTTCCATCTTTCATTTCTCTCCATAATTGAAGTAACGTTGAATTTCAGGACTCTGGCACCATTCTTTGAAGGTCTGTTTCCCAGAGATAATCCACGGAACACACGATTTGCAATCAACTTCTTTACCTCTATCGGCCTTGGTGGTCTAACGTAAGTTTCTGTTATTCTGATTGGGTGTGAAGTAGTTGGTCATTTCATAGTCAGTGTTACTTTCACAGAAAGGGGATGTTCTGACATGCTATTTTTTATTTGAAATGAACGATTGTTGAAGAAAATGCTTGATGCAAACCTCTATGACCATTTGTTTAGTACACAGCCGATTGCATTTGTCGAAAGAAGTATATCAAGTTTTGTAGTAAGGAATACTCATTTTTTATAGTTCTTATTTTTATCCCTAGTTTGAAGTGGTTAGCACTAGAACTTCCAAAACAGTACAGAATGCACAGGCAATGTTTTCTTGATCATAATTGTTCATTAAGTTTAATTTGTATGAATTCATATGAACCAATTCTGTTAATATGACACATTTTTGATAACAGTCAATATAATTTTTCATGCAAGGTGTATCATGAATTATGATTTCTAAGACTGATATCAGACTGACTACCATCGTTCATCAGCCTGGTACGAACTCATATCCACCAATTTAAAGTAAGACTGTAATGCCTAAAGTATGTTCTTATGTTTTATCTCTCGTATGGTTTCTGTCCTGTATTATGATCAATTGAGCAGTTGTCTGATATTTTTCTGCATGGTCATATTGGGACATGCGATGTTAATATTCAAGTTGGGATGATGTTTTTAATGTTACCCCATCTTGAGCTGGAGAACACTTGCTCTGGGATATGATGTCTTTGTGGTGTCATATTGACTTAGTTACACATATTTTCAGTGATGAGTTACGAGATCACTTAAAGAACCAGCCCAAGAAGCCAGCTGTAGAACAGTTGCCAGAAGGGGGCAGTGCGTCCAGTGACTCTTCTTCCAGCTCAGAGGAATCTTCATCCTCCTCTTCTGGTAAGGCGTTCGGTATGTTTGTGTGAATAAAAACCAGCCTTGTCCATGCTGTTCAAGTTGCAGAACATGTAAAGCGCCCTGTTTCACTGACACTTCAAAGTCCCACGCAGTGCTAATCAGGTTGTTGCGTGGAAGTAGCAAACGTCAAATTTTAAACTCAAATTAGCAGCAGTGAATGTTGCCATTGAAGCATACAGTGAATTCCATTGGTCCTTGGTGTTATCATTGTAACTGGGAAGGCTCCCTATAATATAGAACCAAAACTACAGGTTCTACCACAAAACATAAACTAAAACAATGGTTTTCAAAAAAGGCTCTATGTGGGACTTTAAATCAACTTGTGCTGCATTTGTGTGTTCAGTTTTGATGTGCCAGTCAGTTCTATGGATTTCAAATAGTTGCACTAATTTAACATGAAGTGTACACATTCAGAGTGAAAGGTACTTGAGCGTCTTGTAAAATTATATTTGTCGACAACTACTAGCAGTCAGAAAAAGTAGAGTAGGTCATCAATTGATGATCCGAATATAGGGAGTTACTGTCTTTTGGAGCAGAAAAGTATTCTTGTTACAATTGAACAACTACAGAGTGAACCCACCCAGCGAAACTGAATCATTTTTATACAGTCATTTTGGTTTGAGATTTCTGATTATAGCACTATAAGCAAGCGCCATTGTGCTATGTATCGATGTAAGCTTGCACTCTTTTGTGGTGTTATGAGACTTGTTGGTGGCATCCTCGCTAAGGGCTGTTCCAGCAAAATCTGTGTGGGAGGGGGGGGGGAAGGCAACTGAAATAAAAATTTATGGGTGGTTGCGTTTGATTTAAATTCAAAATGGCTGGTGGTCGTACTTCAAAAAAATAAAAAATTGCAGGTCGTTGTTGTTTCATTGGGCCATAAATGTTTGATGGTGGGTAATTTTAGTAAATTTTATAAACAATCTGCACAGAATCAAAAACTGAAACAAAAATGCAACTTGCAAAAAGCTCCGACTTTTTCACTCCCTCCGATCTCCTCATCGGCATGCTCATAACGCCATTTAACCACAGGTGCTCAAATTTCTCGATGGCTAATAACCATATATAAGAGACATATGTTTTCTTAGTACTGAATGATGTTAGTGGTGATGGAGGAACAGATAAACTCGAGCGCCTGTGCAGTCAACCACAAGAACAAAAAAAAAATTACGGGTGGTTGCATTTCAAACTTATAAAAAAAATACGGGTGGTAGGCTGAAGAAATAAATGAAAAATATGGGTGGTGGGTGCAAAAAAAAGGTGCCTTCCCCCCCTCTCATACAGATTTTACTGGAACAGCCCTAAAGTAAAACATCGAATCGAAATTGATTTTAAGACAAATCTGTGATTGATTCACTGTCAGACAAATTTTGAAAATTCACATGAATGAGGCAATGTCTATTCAACTGCACTTATTCTTCATATAGTATTGCTAAAAAATTCAAGCTATCACTAGATAAACAGGGCAAAGTTATCGCGGCTGCATGCAAATCTAAGTCTAGTAGCATAGGACAGTCTTCTGTTCCTCGCTGGAGAAACAGAACCTCCATGTTTTCATTGTCTATCATTGCGAACAGCCTTGCCAGTACTCACCGACAATCCGACTCGAAACCGATACAGAATTTTTCCTCGAATCAATGATGGTTTCTGATTGATTCTGGTATAAATTCTGATTTCCACCACCTCTCATCTGTTATTTGTAACTATTTCAAATCCCTTTGTCCTTCTATCGTGCCTGTTCTGATTATTTTTTCCTTAATTCACAGCTTCAGACAGTTCGTCAGATTCAGAACCCGTGTTGAAGAGACGGTCAAAGAAAGGAGGAAGTAGCAAAAAAACGAAGAGTGAAAGTTCTCCAAAACTTACGAAGAAAAATACTGGTAAACAAAAACAGAGAAAAAAGAGACAGAAAGTCAGTGAGGACTCCGATTCAGACTCAGAGCCTGAAATGGAGAGAGGGAAAGAAATTAGAGAACATAAACATAGAAAGGGCAAAGTTGAGAGAGACATGGTTGAGAGAGAGAGCAGACGTCAGAAAGAGACGTCTCGAAGGGGGAAGGAGAATGTTTTGTATGAGGATGGGGCCGGAGAGAGGGACAGAAAGGGTGGGAAAAGGGTGGATGAAAGGAGCGATTCCGGGGACAGGTACAACAGGAGGGGTAGTAGAGACGAGGGGTCTGGTATGAGTGATCGTCGTTCTAAGCGAGATAGAAACGTGGAGGAGATACGAAGTAGGAAAAAGATGGCCGATGATTACGGTCGGGATGAAGGAGGTGATAAATACGAGAAGCGGAGAAATCGGTCACGTGAGAGAGACACCGAGGATATAAGACGGTCGTCTACACGAAGGAGGTAGTGACTGGAATCAGTAATCGTCAGCCATTGAAATGTAAATGTTCGAGCCCCCGAGTAACACACCTGCAATTTTTTATCAGTGGCTGCTGTAGGGTTGTTTTTTTGTTGTCTGAAGGAACTGGCATTGCTGTCAAGACTGCTGTTATATGTCACACGAAGCTGCAATTTTGCAATCGGATGAGATACTGGCATGTGAAATTCATCTATACATTTTATTTTCAACGTTTTAATTCAGACAAAAGATCAGGATGGGATAATGTTCGACATTAAAACACAAGTGTTTGGGGGCTTTAAAGAGCATGTGAACAGAGTGCAGAATTATTTTTGAGTTGTGGGGTTTTGCGCTGAACCTTAACTGTTGGTATTTTCTATGAATAATACAGATATGACATTAAACAACGTCTTTGTTTTAGTTGCAACTTGCAGAAATAGTGGGCACAATCTTTAATATTTGCTACAAAAATTCATTTAAGTGTATAAAATCATCAATTTCGCATCAAAAACACCAAACAAAAATCCCACCAGTTGATCAGCTATCCAATTATTACACCCACAAACAGCATCTGACGATATGTTAATTAGGTGAACTCTTGTTATGACCATTTACTGGTGGATACATACTACATAAAATCGAGACAACCAATCACAGCACTAGTCATCCTTCATTGTGTTTAGTGTGAAAAGTTGTCTGAGGTTGCAGCTCCTTTTCCTGTAGTTTGTGGTATAAATATAAAGAGTGGTGAGGCATTGCGTTTGTGGTGGTTGTGTCAGCTTAAAATTGAATCACGCTGCGGCTCTTTTGACTTATCTGCAAAACATGGAGAAGCATAGATATGGCACAGTCAATTTAGTACAAGAAACTCTCGTGTTGGTGAACACGACGCACTGGCGCTGGGTATGCTCATACATTACACTCATAACCATGGAGGTAATGAACTGTGAATTGAAGTAGGTTTTCTTCAATTTTATCATATCTGGGATATTTAAGTCACGACTGGGATACACGATGCTGTAAAGGAACTCTAGGTTTAATGATGCTCAGAATGTGGTCATTGTCAAAATAATTTATGGTTTTATGCGCTTTAAAGTGGCATAGAGGGTAAAAAACAAACTAAAATGCATTATTTAGAGAGATTCTCTACCACTGAAACAAGACGGACGGTTCACCACGTTTTTTTACAGTTTGTTCGTGAAGATTTTTAATTTCTGTTGATGTCAAAACATTTTTTCTTTAATTTCAAATTTCGAAAAATAATCTGTCAACAGCACTTCACCTCATCAATTTTTCCCATAGAGCAAAGTGCGCCTCCTTATTTGGTATGACAACACAAAAATGTAGCACATTTCACCTTTGACATGAACAAAACCATGACGATCATGCATTTGGGAAGTGTTTACTAGGTAATTCTTTGAGTGCACGTGCCCATGTATATTATTTAGGGGCAGAGAATTTGAAAACTGTATTGGGATGAAAGAGTTAAAGTCTGCGATTCAAAAATACTAAATCTGAAAATTTGTACTAGAAATTTTTTGCAATTTTCAAAATGAATAACTCAGGTGGTAGCATCCCCAAGAAATAAGATTCGCCACTGATATGTGTCGAAGGTATTTTTCACGAGTTTTCGCATTAAATGCCTCTTCAAAGAAGTTACAATTGATTCAAAACATTGTTTCATAAAAAATAAATATGTTAGGAAAGTGTCCAATAAATATTTATTCAATTAATAACACTAAGCACTGTTGCGTGTGGATACAACATGAATAAAAATGAGAATTTTTTTAACAGTACATTGCAAAATCACAGGACATAACAATTAGTATTGCTAAATGTTAATTACAGAACGGCTTAGGCCCCTTAACTACTTCCCTTCATTCTCGGTCATGAGGGAAGACCATAAATTTGGTTATTGCCCTGTCAGGATCGCAAATTCCGGGTCATTTTTCCTGAATACTTGTGGCTTGTTCTGGTAAGGTAAATAGCCTGAAGCTTGTGAACCAAAGATTCATAAGCAACACCTAGTGCATTTCAAGATTGGACCATATTTTTTGTAACTACGTACATTTCACAGTACTACAACATGTGCTGTAGAGATTCTCGTGAAAACACTGCTTTGATAAACATTTATACACAACAGAACTAGTAACTACACTGTAGATCTTGTGTTGAGAACCTTAAGTACAGATCGGCTAATAGATGATAAAGACTACTACTTCAATCTGGATTTTCTATTTATTTTATAAAATAGTCAATAAAATGTACCGAAATATATAGTTTCACACATGAGGTAAATTAATTCATGAAGTAGCAGTCGTATAACAGCAACTTTACAATGTAAGTAACATCAGGGTGATAAACTCCAGGTGAGTAAAAACAACAAGACTTAAACACACTCTTGAAAAAAATGGGACCCACGCCCTCTGGTGTCCCCCTTGTGACACTACTGAACTCTACTCTAAAGTGACTGTGTTATAAATTGGCACATTTTTTTGGAAAATGTAGTCATTGCCATATAGGAATGTATTTTCAGTGAGATTTTTCAAATTTAGTGACGTTTAGTGGACCAAAGTTGGTCACCATATGGCTGTGGAAAAAGCTAAGCGACTCCGCAATGCTGGAGAAAATTGTGCGAGTTTTTCCATAAGTTTTGAGTTGTATAATACTGTGCGTTAGTAGAGTATGAAATAGGCCTACGTACTTCATAAGAATGAAATGATAAGTTCTTCATCTAATGTATTCTTTGGCTTCATGAACATCTGACTCATTATTTTGTTCTAAAATGAATGAGTAATGACTAATATACATAACAATGAACACTTCACCCAGTCTCTATTTTGTCCACTAATCTCAAAACCATTTGTACCAAAGTCAGGCACATTAAAGTTACTAGTGTTCAATTTTATACTCTACCCAACTAGAAAACGGTGATATAGCATCTCAAGTCATTTGAGAAGTGACAAAATGCCCCTAAACCTTATTATTGAAAAGTTATGGCATTAGAAACTGAGTATTTCCAAATTATGGAATCTATGTTAATCTCTGTATAGAAAGTCTAAGACTTGAAGAATGGACATGTAAAATAAAGGGAAACTGTCCGCGAGAAAAACATTTTCTGAGATCGGCCTCTGCACTATTGGTGGAGTTAAATCCCACACAAATGACGAGAGCAAAAAGCATATTTTACTGACGAAGTTACACACCTTCACTTCAGCAAATGTCTGGCAGACAATGGTGAAAATTGGCCGTTTGCAATCAGATCACAAAAACAAAGTTTAACTTAAGTTTGTTGTTTCATAACACTGGTCAAAGTTAACAACCTCTCCCACGCAACAACAATCCCCAAAATTCATTTTTCATCTCAATTTCTTTAAAACCAATAGCGTTCCTTTATTAACCCATCCAATGACAGTATAGCACAGCTTCTGGGCTGATTACTCTCCCTCCACCCACGAGCAAACAATGACCTGACTATAATGTCATCTTGTGCATGACAGTGTAGGGGTCTTAGCTATAAAAAGTCTGGGGGCCCTGGCAATTAGAGCTGACCCCACAGAAGGAAGTGAACGGGGTGGGATCAGTGCGTTGAGGTCTCGTGGAAAGTAGTGTTCCGCATAGACCAGATTCACATTTCAAGGATCAAACAGTTAACGATAACCTTCAAGTATAAGAAGGCAGTGTGACCTAGCGGGGCGAGTGTCTGCTTACTTTACTTAAGGTTGTGGATTCAAGTCCCACTAGGACACATGGCTAAAACCTTGAGTCCGGTCTCTAGCTCCTGAGCTTGGTTTTAACTAACAAAAAATGGTTGCAGGTGCAATAGACCCACCAGAGCGGCCTGCTTACGTCTGATACAACCTGAATCAGACTGCCTACAATTATATTATTTTTCTTTAACAAGAAGACAACTGATAACTAAAGTGGAAATTGTTCAGTAATATTTCAACATTTTTAACTTCATGAAAGTTTTAATACTTGATGTCCCATCTGGATGGTTGTTCACAGGCGACCTCTGGGTCGGGACACAGTCTTTTGAATGTGGTGTCTTGCTGGAAGCCCAGAATTTCACGTTCTTCATGGATTCTAAAGCTGAAGGTGGATACATACGATCCTATGAACACCCTGAGGAAAGGATTAAAAAGTATACGATCTTACTAAATAAGACCTTTTCAGTCATTAATTTTTGAAATTTAGAAACTTGGCCAACTTCACGCCACCTTGTACTATGTAAAAAGATTTGTACAGGACCTCTTGCATCACCAATGTTTATCACGAGCACAGGTCTAAGTATTTTTTTGTATGAAGCAGGGCAACCATAGCATTAACGACATAATGGCAATAAAACACTGGATGAAATAAATTGTAAGTGCTGTTCATTGAAACTAGTGATTTTTAATGATTGGATTCTGAAACTGAATTCCTTGTGAAAAGTTAGCTTAGAATTATTTTTCCCCAATTAGCCAAAAAACGGTAATTCTAAACAGAATTTGATTTGATGACCAGCATTTCAACTGGGACGAACAAGTTCACTTTAATGAATTCATTCTGGCTGATAACTTGTGGGCAAGCCGTGATGCAAAACAAAAGTTGAAACCCAACAACAGATACTTAATTGTAAAGTGACACAATAGGTGAAGCATGGCAATACTGTTGCTATGCTGACTAACCTTGCATGGGCGCAGATATACTGGTCAATAATGGCTATCCCTCCATCCTTCAGCTCATCATGCAACTTTGAATTGTATGTGAACCGGTGCACGTTATAACCTTCTAATAAACTCTTCAACTCATCGTACTCTGAAATAGAAGTTTGAACTTGTAACGCTATAATCATACTTGGTTACTTTTCACACAGTCAGTTAGTTATCATTGGACATTAACATGTACTACCGCTGCATAGACGACAGTTCAGGACTAACAGCGATTCTTCTGATCACTTTTTTAGCACACTCATCTCATTTCGCACACCCAAAATTATTCGTAAAAAAAAATTTTGTCCTCACTTATTTCGCACGAGGATACTTGGTGAGGATTTCTCGCCTCACCTAATTCCCACACATGTGAGTCAGTTTTGCATTTCGTAGAATATCAATGCAAAGCCTTGTTATTGTTGCCAGTAATACACACCTCTTTAACAGTACTAGGCCTGAACATTGTATATTCACTACCTTCATTCATTCATTTTGTACTCGGGTAACATGTAGTTGAGGGGTGTCCTGCATGAGTTTTGTGTAACCAAGAGTTACATGGCATTGCTCAAAAATGTTTTCCATCAATCATGGGGGTGCACTCTTAATATTGGAACAGTGGGATAAAGTAACCTCATTCCTGTTAACTGGATCAAGTTGGCAACCTGTAAGTCACGTTTTGTTAAAATTCCCACAAGCACACTAACTAATTCAGCACACCCGTAAACTACGAAGTGTTTATTTGGCACACCCTGACTACCCGGAAAACTTATTTTATTTTTATTTTGTGCAACATAAGCGGAGAATTATGGTACATGTTAGGCCTATTCATGGTAACATAGACCAATCACTTTAATTTGTTAACTAAAAAAATATGAATTAGTACCAACTTGTCATGAGTTGTATATGAGTCAAACTAAACAATACTTCAAACTTGATTTTTACAATGAACAACTACTTGAATGTGCGACTTTAACTACTTAACCATAAATTACTGCTTTATTATACAGTCACCATAGTGATAACAATGACATCATACCATGTTCAGGTGCATCAGTGGCAACAAACACAGTTCCCAGCTTATGTTCGTCCATAAGTCTCATCAGTTGAATAGCTGTGCCATTTATGTCAGGAATTTCTGTGCCGTGGGCGTAGAGGAAGTCTGCACGTCTCCAGTGAACAGCAACATAGGGGCCACCAAGGGCATCGCCATGGTTCCTCTGATATAACAAACAGATAACACAATGTACTCTATAGCTCTGGATCAAAAGGTAGCATACAAGTAATTATAATCATAATCCAAAAAAATAATTTGCTGACTAAAGATCCTTTCCCATATAGCTAACCCGGCCACTATGTCCAAGCTCCAATGTTAAAAGTGCTTCACTGCGAAGTTGAGCGTTACTGTTCCCATCAGCTACTGAGTTCTTCAGACAACTAATTCAGCAGCGTTATCACAAGGTGACCATGTGTCATCTGATCTAAACACCGTTATCACAAGGTGACCATGTGTCATCTGATCTAAACACCGTTATCACAAGGTGACCATGTGTCATCTGATCTAAACACCGTTATCACAAGGTGACCATGTGTCATCTGATCTAAACACCGTTATCACAAGGTGGCCATGTGTCATCTGATCTAAACACCGACAGTATAGCACATGTGGGAACTTGTTGTGCGTAGTACTACATAACTTCAGTGATTGTTTTCATGGTAAATCCAGCAAGTGCACCGATGAATTGAAACAGAAATTATGCTTATACTGCAAAGATAATAAACACCAGAACAAATTATTAACTATTATTAACCAGTTACTGCACGCCGTTGGCAAATGCAGTGAGCTCTGACGATAACTTCAGTCGCATCGAAATTAAACGTTTTCATTTTCACTGTTAAATCCGAAAAACTTGAAAGTTGAATAAAACGAAAAGGAAACGATAATTTAGAAAATTGTAACTGTTTACAACACTTTTGAGTTTTTATCCTTAACATTTATAACAAATGAAATTTGGCCGTGTTGGCCATGGATGTACATTCAACTGGTCATGTTTGCTACGAATGTACATTGTTCAACTTTCTTTTTCGCTAAACTTCAAAAAAGACATGGTCACGTCATCCAATCAATGACAGATTAGTATGAAGCCAAACATCAAATTTAAAAGCTTTCAGAAAATTCCTACTTTAAACTTACTGGGTTAAAATCTATAGATTTGTACATGTTTTGCTGAGTACTCGTTCATAAGGCAAGGTTGTCATGACAACGCATTTGGCTTCCATCCAGCCATCATGACACTTGTCAGGTTCATCTTAGTTCTTTTGACGTGTACAGAACAAACAGGACAGGCTTGAGGTGAAGGACTCACAACAGATAACACACAATCAACAAATTACTTTCGGGATGAACAAAAGACTGGTTGCAATTAAGCCCATGCTTTTGTTCTCAGACAATATTCAATTGCTCACTATTCAAAGGGGTTAGCATGTTATGTTCATTATCACCCCCATGATTGCTAGTAGCGTGGGTTGCTCTAGTTACCATCTTCCAGTGTATGGATGGTGTTAACATATCGTTAGCTTATCACAAATTACACGTCAATATGACAGATGTCCAGCACTAATATGTAACTTTTGTTATAATGACATTTGAAACCTTGGGCATGTAGGTACATTTGAATACTAATTAACAACTGAAATGCAATGATTTTACCTCCATCGGTCAGTGTATTGGGCAATGTATTGGTCAATGTATCGGTCAGTGTTTACAGTAGGTCATGCATTACGTTTTCAAAATTTGTACCAAGTTAAAGGACTGGATAAAATCTGAATTCGACAAAGCATTAGAACTCATATGTCCCTTCATGGTTATGGAAAATGTTAAATTCCTTTGTGATATATCTGCCTTGTCTTGTGAATATGTTCAATAACGGTATATATATAACGATGAGGTATCTGTCTTATTTAATTGACATGTTACTAATAACTTCGGACTAAATAATGACCAAAGACGTAAGTTATTAACTTCCCTTTAGTAACAAACAAAAAGTAGACACTGATTTGGATGTCACTGACATCAAGACACAAAACAAAAGAGGAGTCAACCTTTCTGCATATTACACTACATACTGAGGCAATAGTTCCATCAGCCCTTGACCATCACGTTCATGTTTAACTTAATTTTTAATCAATTTTATTGTTCATACTGGGTCCATTCCTTATTTTGGTAAATTTTGCTTTTATTGGGGGGATTTAGACATTTTTGTAAAATTTTCTGTAACAGACATGACATCACTTAATTTTTGTCATTATTTTATGATAAAATTCCTTATGACATACCATTTACAACATGAATAGTTAAAGATTAACAATTGGAAGCATACACAAGTTTCTTAATCACTATAACAGTTATTTTGTTATTAACCTAATTTCTGAAAGACGTGACTTATGTTACATTTGAGTTAGAAAACTTCTAATTTTACACATTGCAACAAAAACACATTCAAATATTTTTAATTTCAACAGATTTTTTAAAAGAAAAGCTGTAAACATATTAAAGACTGTTAGTAATAAATTTTTCATGCACACGGAATTCACGCTAGGAAAATCCAGCAGTTGGCAGTCCTGTTATAAGATTCATCGACAAATGTTTCAATCAATTGTTCACAAAATAGTCAAAGGCTTTATTGAGGTGCTAGTTAGGTCAGTGACGCAATTTTGTGAGCAAAAACGCACAAAAATTACACATTTGGTGCAAAATTTACGCAGTAAATTCTGTTATGTGGCATGATAATTATAAAATTAGAATGCTTGCTGAATATTATACTGTATGTATGTCAGACTGTGCAGATGGCATCTCTTACAAAATTTTGTCTCTTGCACATAACGAAACTAGCGCCTGAAGTAAGTGAACGTCAAGTATTCAAGCTCTACTTAGATAGCTGGAATAAAAGAAGTGAGATGCAGGTGAAGAGATGTATATTGCTTGCCAGTTTGAAGAAACAAAGCCCAATTATAGTTCTCTACTCTGGAATGTGCATGAATACTCTTCAGAGATCCATTAACAAGGGCAACACAACAAGACATGACGACAGCCACACCCATACACCTCTCTTACCTTCATATCCTTCCAGCTTTTCTCCAGCGTGGTCTTGTCTCTGACATCATCAGAGTACAGATAGTTTGCCCGGAACTCCGCACCATGACGACGGAGATGAGCAGCAAACCTCATGCTCCGTCTAGCCTGAAGAATGGTAAACAAAATGTTGTATCCCAGTGATGTAAAGTTAAATAGGAACAACACTGCCCTATGTTTACGAGTTTGAGCAAGTGTATAACACAGACGCCATCCAAGCTTGTAATAAGCAGCAGTTACCTGAGCTGTATGTTGGCACTTGCTGTCCTTTGTTAATATTTATCCTGATGATGTCTAATGAACAGACAAAACGTTGATTGACCATGAACTTTTTTAAGTGGCTATAAGCCGTCGTTCCATCAAAAAATAGAACTTTTGATTTAGACAACTAGCTAATTCAAGATTGGTTACAACTTAATCCTTATTGAGGTGAGATACTTCTGGGTTTACTTTGCAAACAACTGAGAGATGTTTATTGCTTGAAGTCACGCACGAGGCATGAAGTGACACACTATGTCGAGCAAAGTTGTAGAGCCTTTTCAGTTCTTTTCAAACCTTAAAATTACCCTACTTTGATTTAGGGACAATTTGAGACCAATCTGTTTTAAAATCCAAGTGTTTGTGTGTGGAAATATGCCAATAACAGTGACATTGAAGTATACTAAGTGACAAAGCCACTACAAAAACATGATGTGGAGGTTTGAACTCTGTATTTCTCTACAGGAGGATAGCTTCAGTGTAATGACAGCTTCAAATTAGGGCTGTTCCAGCAAAATCTGTATGGGGGGGGGAAGGCACTTTTATTTCGTACCCACCGCCCATATTTTTCATTTATTTCTCCAACCCATGACCCATAATTTTTTAATTATTTTTAATAGGTTAAAATATAAAATCCAACACTTGCAAACAAATTGCCTCCAGGAGGACCTGTTAAGAATTTAGATGATTGACAGACAAGAACTAGTTGTCTTGTCCAATATTGTCAAAAACTAAAGTAGCCTGTGAGCAATACTTTTGGTAGCCACCAGGTGTCTCTGTTCACCATGTGTCTATAATTTCAATGAAAAATTTTTTCAATTAAAAGGATCTATGAATCTCAAACTGTCTCCACGAACTCTTTTATACTTCTATGTCAGGTAAATATTGGAACTTGTTTATCTTACTCCTCATACTTTTTATTTAAAAATCATCAATTTTCTTATATGTGTTAACACCAGTTTAGTGTTGCATAACTTTTCAATTCAATAGGACTGCAGACAAACAGTTGACTCAAATCAAGTTGCCCATGACTTGATTAATGGCTTAGTGAACATATTGCACTCTGTTCACTGGCAATATGGGCTTTTTGGTATTGGGATAAGTTAGGATATATGCCAATTGCATTTTCCTTTAATTTTGACAGTGAAGTAATCAACCTGTCAACATTAACAGGTCAAAAAATACCACCCATTTTTAATGCATCACTTCTTACAGGAACGACCACCCATAATTTGAGTTTTTTTCTTAAGACCACCACCCATGAATTTTTATTTCTACTGCTGTCCCCCCCCTCCCACACGGATTTTACTGGAACAGCCCTTAAAGGAACTGCTAAATCACATCTCAATATACCCTCCCTGATGAAGATGTCTGTAGGTGTGTGGGGGTGGAAAGAAGACTTACCATCCACCATTCAGGACTCCACTCACTGTACATGCCATGTATCAACCTCTCAGCCCGCAGAAAGGCCACTGACCTGGAGAGAGGAAAAGGATGCAATAAAAATATCTGCCATTTCCCAGTCTTTAGGCAGTAGATCTCATTGGCCAATCTGCAACATACTGTGAATGCTTCTCACTGGGTGAGATCATTCCGACAGGCACTAAGTTCCAAAGAACCTGGACTTTTATAACCAGCTACTTTTGTTTGGGGATTAGAAAAGAGACGGGTGTTGGTATTTAACCTTTGCTTGTTCATGGCAACATTCTTCTCTAACAAAATCAGACTCTGTGGACTTAACAATTAGGGTTTTTTAAAACGCACGTTTTCAAGTGAAACAAAAAATGCTTGTTTGTAAAAACTAAACCAAACATACCATGTAATTTGTAACAGTCAAAACTAAGTAGTGCCAGGTCTGCAAAACTGGCCTGAGCCCTGGGTATTAAATGAGCACAGGGTAAAAAATGTCCTTGCTAACACGCAGCTCAACCAGTAGCCTCCTTTTTGCCCGAAACTCACTAACACTATTCATTCTGGGAAACCCAACAGCCAGTAAAATTTTTTTTGTGACTCCGAAAGTAAGCTTGTTGAGTCACAATTGGAAAACTTTTTGACTTAAGGCCCAGGAAATTCCAGGTTCTTTAAAATCAGTGATCATACTTTAACATTAGGGTACCATCTGTTTTGATCTTTTTAATACGATAAGCAAAAAGAACTATAATTTGTTAGTGATATGTTATTTGTGTTGCAGCTCTATTTTTGCACACAAGATCATGGTTACAGCTGGGCAGTCAATTACATCATTTGTCAAAACACGCTAATTGTATACATTTCACATATTTCATAATTCGTAACAGTTCGATTCAAAATCATGAAATGCGGTCCCTCAAAGAAACTTGGACTCAAACACCTTTAGTATTAACGTCATAGAACACCTTTTAGCAGTGAACTGTGCAAAGCTTGGAGTAAGAGTTTGTAACTTGAAAGTAGGGGTTATGCTGTCTGCTCGCAATTGCAAATTCAAAATGCAAAATAATTTATTCCGAAAACTTCATACCTAGCTGAAGTGTTCTTCATCAGGAATTCCTTCATGTAGACAGACTCAGACTGAACAGACAGACACTTGAAGACTGGTGCCTTGGTCTCATCAAATCCCCAAAACCAGCCTCTGTAATAACCCTCACTGTCCTAGAAAGTAAAGAAAAAGTGTTTCACACACAGTGCCATCTGGTGGTGTGAAGACACACACAAAACACAGCAGAAAGGAGATCATTAAGAGATATCGATGAATGGTTGAGGGATATCAGGTGCGCCACCAATTCAGATACAAGGACAACACGATTCAAATTTTAGTTTGAAAATAACTGAAACAAAACTGTTTGAAATGACGCCTAAGTACCGTGTGTAATTGCGTCAAAGTAAAGACAAGACATTGAAGAGCCCCCCATACAGAAGGTCGACAGTGTGCAACTGTAAATGAGTAGTTGCTCCAAAAACTTGCTCGCTCCCGCCATCTTGACCGGCTAATGAACTTGTACTCGACCAGCACCCATTTAGTCGCACTGGCGAATGGGCGAGTAAATGGCCACAATGGTTGCCATACTTGGACAGTACACTTATTTGACTGAGGCAAACAAAAATAAAACATCTTAAAATTACAAAATGAATAATTAACAAAAAAATTCTCAACCTTTATTTTTGTTAAGACATTTTACAAAATCAAATTCGACTTGTCCCCCATGCGGACTAGCGACCAGTTTCTTCTTATGAGTTCTTGAGTATGGCAAAATCTCACCAAATTTGAACAAATATGAAAATTTGTCTTTTTTCAATTTTCAAAAACTTCTAATTGCAAAGGTTTACAATTACTTAAAGGAGAATGCCACTCGATTTATTTCGTTTTTTACCATCTATATCCACATTACCTCCTATACAGTCGATCTCACATCCCCCTGAAAAGGTGTCGTTTTAACCTACATTGTATAAAGAAGGTGAGTAAGTGACTACAGTGATTACAGTGGTTCTTCAGCGGAGTGTGTGCCACTTGCGCGAACCATGGAGCTGCAAGGAAAGCAGGTATACCGTTTTTTTTTTTTTTGATTTCTTCGAGAACCCACAATGCTTCGGAAGTGGCTCACCGCAATAAAGAGTGAAAAGTACACCGTTAATACCAAGTACGAGACCGTGAAATATCTGTGTGTCTCATGGTGGCCTGCATTGTCCTGTTTCAAAATGAATTATTCTCACCCTAACTAATGTTTACATAAAACTCAAACAAAGAGTCAAAGTCTGCACCAGTAGATACAGTTTGTAATGCCTTTGGAGAGTTTGTGAGTGCAAATGTTTTGAGAAACCAACAATGAATAAATCATTCTGTGTTACCGACTTCAGATGAAACAAAACTGTAATTGACCAGGCACCCGAGGGTGTGTGAGCGCATGCTTAGTGTTTGCCAGCAGAGTTGTAATACAACAACTCGGTTTTATATGCTATGGTCAGTAGTTAGTGGAATATTTATTATATATATTACATTATTCGAAACATTGTTATTGTACAACCTTTCGTGCTAACGGTTCTGTGAAAGGGAAGCCTGACTTCGCAGCCCCGTTCATTAGTCTAGACTGTTCCTGACTGGAAGTCCAGCTTTCAACTTAAGTGCTTGGTTTACGTTCATGATGTCTCCAGTCCTCAATGGGTCTGATCGGGTTCCGAGCCACTGGGTTATACCGAGCATTTTGTGTATTTAGGACCGAAAAAAATTTATGAGTCTAAAATCACAGCCCACAGCTACAGTGCTTTCCTGTACATGTATGTATTTCATGGAGATGTATTTCACAGAGAATAGTTATTCTTATTTATCACTGAACAGACCGCAACTGACCTCGTTAAGTTGGCCTACCAAACTTTGTACGCTACGATTCGTTAAAAATTTCTATAAATTCATAACTGCGAAAAAACAACTCGGTTGTATAAAAACTCAATGTATTTGTAAGGGTTTTGCATCGAATTTTGATGATTTACTGGACAGGTATAAAGCAATAATTCAAGTCAAGCGAAAAGCAGACACCACTAAGCGTGTCGTGAACTGCTGAACAGACTGTGTTAGAACCTATGGCATCATCGGATAATTTCAGCTACTCCATCTGCCATCTGGTGTCAGGTAAAAGAACTGAACAGTCATGCTTTTATCGATTGAAACTACTCAATCTAGTAAACTGATACAAAATACGCAGTTTTTGGTGGCATTCTCCGTTGAAACTGGTAATAATTGTGGTATTGAGCTTCAAAATGATAAAAGCGTTTATTTGATACTTCTCACCTATTATTGAAAAACTGAAAATTAATTTAAGTAGAATTTCACTTGTACGCCATATTGTGGCATAAATCGGTGACATTTTGCCATACCTGTTGACCAGTTACCTGTCTATAACCATACCTTTTAACCAGTTCCCTGTCTATATCCATACCTGTTGACCAGTTACCAGTCTAAACCATACCTGTTGACCAGTTACCTGTGTATAACCACACCTGTTGACCAGTTACCTGTTTATAACCATACATGTTGACCAGTTACCTGTTTATAACCATACATGTTGACCAGTTACCTGTCCATAACCATACCTCATGACCAGTTACCTGTCTATAACCATACTTTTTGATCAGTTACCTGTCTATAACCATACCTGTTGACCAGTTACCAGTCTTTAAACATACCCGTTGACCAGTTACCAGTCTATAACCATACCCGTTGACCAGTTACCAGACGAGTCTATAACCATACCTGTTGACCAGTTACCTGTCTAAACCATACCCATTGACCAGTTACCTGTCTATAACCATACCCGTTGACCAGTTACCTGTTTATAACCATACCCGCTGACCAGTTACTTGTCTATAACCTTACCTGTTGACCAGTTACCTGTCTACACTATACCTGTTGACCAGTTACCTGTCTATAACCATGGTTCTCTATGCAATCACGCAAGTCCATCTTTTGTTCCCATTTCCCATCAGTCCATCCCTCTTTGTAGCCCTGCAGGTAATACACCTCCTCAATGAGGGCAGCACCCGTCTCTGTAAGCACAAAGTTTCAGTCACCAGGGTTAGCATTGAGCAGACTACAAAAGCTAACTACCACAGGTTTGCCAATTTTACTTGTAGGCTAACTGAAAGGAGAACCACACAATGCTTTTAACTGTTTGTCAGCACCAGTGAGGAGAATTAGCATGGACAGATATGGACGAATGCCTTTGCACATTCCAAGCTCAAGAATTTTTTAATTAAAAGAACAAATCTTTAACTTGAAAGGTAGAAATGAAATCCTTATTTACAATGATCCTTAAAGGGGAATTCTCTTTTCAATGAAACTTTACAGAAATTAGCAGTAGCGTGGAATCGAACCCACAAACACTGCATTTCGCAGTTGAATACTCAGACAACCAAAATCCTAGGCGTTAAATAGCAAAGTACTATAAACTTCCTTTCAGTCAGTGTCAAACCACAAAAACACAACAGGTTTTATTCTTTTATAGCTCTGGTCAAAGCCAACTTCAAGAAGTCTAGACTTAATTCAACAGTAATCAGAAAATTTCATTTTTCGGGCACAAAAAGATTATGCTCCATAAATGTTCAACAATTAAGCAAGAAAAAGCTAAAGCTCCGACTCCTAAAATGTTTTCTCATCAACAGAATGATCAACATCCTTCTGTTTAAACAGGAAACAACGTCATAAAAGAAAACCAGGAAAACATCTTCTATAGTTCGCCAAATCCCAATAGAATTCCATCTGCAAACTACGAAACACATATCGACCAATAAGATTTAATTTCTTTCAATAAAATATTAAAATACTGCACTATGTTGTGTGTTAAGAGATTGAAAAACATGCTGGCTTATTAGTCACTGTGAACAAACATAAAAGATGCATTAACTTATTGGGTTTGTCAGAACGTCCATCCACTATCATTCACACTGCTAGGAAGGATGTGCATTAGTGAGGATGTGAGACCATGACAACACCATCCGCATATGTTGAGTAGAAAAGCTCATAGAATCTTAAGTGATTGTTAACTGCCATCAAGTCCTTGCGAGTTGGAACAAAAAACTTTACCGTACATTTTCTAACTGAAAAATCTTTACACATTGGGACTTGCTTACAGTACGATCTAACCACTTCAAGACAAACATAATTGCCAAAACCGGTTCTTTTACATTTTTCAATGCTATGGACGCCCACAGTTCCTCTGAATTATTGTCTGATGGTAGCTATGTATAGATCTTTCAAAATGATATCAAACTTATTTGGTGTTACTTGTGTTTTGTGAGAAAAAGAAGAAAATAAAATTTCACTTGTCCGCCATATTGCCTCCTTAAATGGTGAGATTTTACTAAAATCTCGAAAACCACCAACTTTTACAAAATTTTCATCTTTTGTTTTGAACATGAAGACAGTTTCATGCTTAAACCAAACTATTCTTCCTCAGCAAAAAATTGTGTCTTGAATTTCTGCTTCACCATTAAACAACATAGATGTCAGCCACCAAAGTCAGTTTTAAGAATGTCTCAAGTCTTCATAGTTGACAGATGCTATCTCCTTTGTTCGATGAAAAATCAAAAGTCTGAGGCGTAGCTCACCAGGACATAGACCATAAAATAAGTGTGCAACATTTCACGTGAACTGACCAATACACTGAAGAGTCTCCTGACATCCACTTAATATCGATTTGCAATGATCCACTACTTAAAATCTTGCCAATTTTGTACAAAAACATTGTCAAGATTGTGCACTTTTTATTTTTGTCGTCTTCTAACATTGAGATGAGTACCCGCGATTTTTCTCAATATTGTCTGTTGCTAAGTCAGATACAGAGCTCGATCACGTGTTAAAACCAAATGTTCCTTCCGTGTATTTTTTTATGAAAAAATGAGAAAATACAATTGCACTTGTTCACCATGAAGTGTAAAGATCAGCTGGAAATAAAACCAACATTCAAAAACACAAAATACGAGCCAGCATCAAGGTGACTTTCACTTGACCTTAAAATTATGGTGTGCTAGATGGAACTGAGATAAGACGAAAACAACATTCTCTCAGTACATGTTCATTTTGCATAACTAGATTTTTTGCATGAATCCTTCGTATGTTGCACCACACAATAGCGGCAGTTAGGCAGCATAATGATCACCAAGTAGAATTGATAAAATATGGGAAATCTCACTGCATTAAGTTTCCATCAAAAACACAGATAGCACTGATTATTATCAATGACTTTGACCTAGTCTCACCATGTTTGGACAAGAATTATTTAAAAAATAATTACTCTGCGCGTGTAAGCGCAGAGTACTGTTGTTCCTGGGTTTTCTTCAATTTTATTCTTAGTCTTATTCTTATTACTCTGCGCGTGTAAGCGCAGAGTACTGTTGTTCCTAGGTTTTCTTCAATTTTATTCTTCTTCTTATTCTTCTTCCGACCAACTTTGAGGTTTAATAACTCCATATTGGGTGCAGGTACAGTCTTTAAATTCAGCATATGACAATTGACAGTATATAAATTTTGATTGGTAATATAATTACATTCCATATTGCACCGGAAGAGGTCGTTTGGTGCAAAGGTCATATAATTTTCAAAATGCTACTCCTCCTTCAGTTTAAAGCTATCTTTCTCAAATTCAGTGCACAGGTATAAGTCAACATAACCATTTAAAAAATTACTTTTCTAAGTAATCGGGTCATCCAATCAGGTGAAATAGGTCAAAGGTCATTAGGTGCAAACTAAAATTTTGAGCTAGACACTTCAAATTGACAGGTCTGATTGCCACACGTAAATCAAATCCAAATCCAAAGTTTCAGGTCATTTAGTGCAAACATGGGGTCATTAGGTGCATTTTTCTTCTGAAAAATTGACCTTTTCAATCAGCAACTATTCTGATGTGACAACCGTTAGACAACTGTGATTCTCAGCGTTAAACACATTTTCCATGGGCTTTGCAATAATTCTCCTAAAGATGCTTAAAATGCACCGGATAAGGTCAATTAGTGCAAAGGTCATGTAACATTCAAAATGTTATATCTCTTGCGTTTTTCAAGGAATTCTTTTCAATTTCAGCACACTGGTGTAAGTCAACATGCCAATTGAATACCCTTCTTTACTTCGCAATAGGCCTAACCAATCAGAAAAAATAGGTCAAAGGTCATTGAGTGCAAACTAAAATTTTGAGCTAGAGACTTCAGAATTACGTATCTGTTTACTAAGTGCGATTGAGTTTGAATTCTAAATTTTCAGGTCATTTGGTGCACCCATGGGGTAATTAGGTGCATTTTTGTTCTGAAAGTTTGACCACTTCATTCATCTTGTATTCTGAAGTGCTTAAAGTAAAACATCTGTGATTATTAGCATTAACCACACTTTTAATCGAGTTAACAATTACTCCCTCATCGGGGCTCATAATGCACTGGAAGAGGTCAATTAGTAGACAAGTCATCAAAAAATTAATATGTAATTTCTCCTACAATTT
Source organism: Phoronis australis (assembly GCA_002633005.1). NCBI lineage: Eukaryota > Metazoa > Phoronida > Phoronidae > Phoronis > Phoronis australis. The sequence goes on from NMRA01000053.1 coordinate 1,123,859, forward strand.
TAAAGAATTCCTTTTCATATTGGTAAACGGGTTGCTGTCAGTAACTTCCCATAATAATTCCAGTAATACGCACGCGCAGAGTCCGTTATTGTCACGCCGTGACAATAATCTTTCTAGTTTAAACTGATGTTTTTAAATTTTCTAGGCTTGTAGAATTGCTGTGAATTCCATAAATTTGCAAAAATAAAATGACTGGACATAGCTATTGTACAGAATTTGAAATGATAGAAAAAATCAAGCATTTGCTGTGCTACTAATCTCTGCTACGCTGCCTTAGAAGTAACATGAGGCATCATTTCACTCAAATAAATTCTGTTGTAACATAGATTTTCAGAAAGTGCTTTCATTGCCAGTTACACATTAAAGTTTATAATTTATTTTAATATTCAAAATAACGATAAAATGATGAACAAATATCATTTCTGATCCAGAGTTCAAAGAATAACAAATGAAAAGTGCCACACAGCTCAGGCGGTTTGCATCACAAAGCTTACCCTTCATGAAGTCTTCATACTCCATCACCGGTACATGTTGCGAGAGACTATCCAAGTCAAAAAATGTACGCCACGGTAACTTGATTTGATCTAAGTGTCGAGACTTCCAGTGGTAAAGGTTGCCCCAAGGTGGCAGCACCAGTGTCCACAACTGGCCCGGATCATCATTCAGCACCTTAATGAGATTAGCAACGCGCATGTACACGTCACGCCTCAGGTTGAAACCCTCACCAGGATTGACGTCGTAAAGTAAATATCTGAAAATCAAAAGTTATGTTTCCTTAGAATGCCCATCTAATTATTGAGTCGTTGAATACCCGTCAGGAACTGTCACATTGATACTGTGCAAACAGATGCCCGAGCTAATTTCCATGTTGCTCAAAAAATCTCAACTTCTGTAAGACATCAGCTTCTTCATGACCTGTGTAGTTGTCTTCAAATATTCATGTGGACACAATGGAAGTATTGTTTCCACTCCGTTATCATTACTTTAGGATGCATCCAACATTTTGTTTTTCATTTGATATCTCCACTTTTGTAATGCTTGAATTTATAATTTTCATTGTGTTGCAATTGATTTGTTCAAAGTCATGAACTAAACTCGTGAAAAAGTTCATTCATTCACCAATAGAACTGATGAACTAACTTCATGAATGGATTGTCTCTTTTGTATTTCGAGAACTATAATTCATAAATTCATAACTTCCTAGTTCATGAATTATAATAACGTTGAGAACAGTGTTTCAAGTTCAATGGAAAAACAAATGACTATCAATGTCATGTACATAAACCTTTAAGTATTGCTGGACTAAAAGCGTGTAGGTGGCCTGATGACACTGATGTGCGCAGGCCTCATGGTTGAGCCCATTGCACAAAACATCTGCGCTAAAGCACGAGAGCCCCGTTATGATTCGACAATTTCGACTTTAGTTTTGGCAACCTCAGATTTCCTTTGGCGACCTGGGCTTTTCGCAAAGTCGCAATTGGCGCCTTGGCCGCATCAAACTAAACTTCAACCACTGGCTGCATTGGCTAGAAGTCAATCATTAATATCTTGCGAACACATCAAGCGACCAAAAACAAGTGGTACATCTATTTGCAGCAACTGGAATGCTAAATTTTCATTGAATGTCTTCATCCTAAGGCATACTAACAAGAAATTGCATACATTCTTCATAGCTCTCACCACACAAAACGGGCATAGTCTCTCTTCCCTTGGATACAACAAAATATCACAATTAACAGTTAATTTGTCAAAAACAAATCAGAAATGGAGCCTATCTCAGACATGAAAAGTGATTTCATGAGGGAAATCCTATTGAATTCACACCTAATGGGATATTCACAATTGACCTTTCACAAGTTGTCATAAGATGAACAGTAGAATTGATTAGTACAGTATCTTACAGTGCAAAACTGCCAACTAACATAAAAGCGGCTGCAATAAACGTGCTTTCCGTCACAAAAGCCAACTTTTGACTTAGACCATGTACCTTTAGAACAATGGTTTCAAATTGTTCCTCAGTCAAAATGGACGTTATTTCTGGGCTTGGACAGGACCAATATTTGAGACCAATTTCATAGTTGTATCAAAGTAACTGAAATATTACTTTATTCGAGATAATGTGGACTTATAGCAGCTTAAAATAGTTCTTTGTAACCATTGTGTTAACAACTACTCTGACGTACAGTAAAATCACACCAATTTTGGACAAAAATACAATTGCCAAAATTGGTCTTTTTTCATTTTTCAAACGCTTCTAATAATAATGTTTGAATGTCTACAGCTGCTGGAAACATTGTCTGGAGGTAGCTTTGGCATAGACCTTTAAAATGGTGTAGCATTTATTTGGTGCTACTTATCTTTTATTAAAAAATGAAGACATAAATTTCATTTGTCTGCCAAATTGTGTCCTAAATTGGTGAGGTTTTACCGTAAGTTTGATGAAGTATATCTGTTTAGTGAGAGCTGTAACCACGGTCCTAATAGCTTCTAACAGTTTTAAAGCTACTGTAGGCAAAAAGCATCTCAACAAACCAGGGCTTCATCCAGGATTTCGAAAATAGGGTGTCCAAATTGGGGTTCCAAATATTCCAGGGCGTCCATGATTACAGTGGTGTGTTACCCCCACCCCCACCACATTTCACCAATAATCCCCCCACGCACACAGTGAGGTTTTTACAAAAATGCGCAGACCAACTTAGGTTTTTATATCTAAGTTTACAAAAACAGCTCCCTTGTTGTGAGCTTTTTTACTAAAAACAGTGCGTAGACCAAAACTTTTACCTCTTACTTTATGAAAACAGCCAAATAGCTTACCAAACAAATATTACAGATTATTCAGGGCTCGACGCTATTAAAATTGCCAGGTCACAATTTGCGATCTAGCCAATATCCCAGGTCGCATTTTCAAAATCCAGCTCGCAAAATGCCTGGTCGCAAAATTTTCTCGCCATTTTTAGATAATCGAAAAATGTTTAGATTAATAAATATGCTCTTACCTAAGGCATTAAACACTCATAAATTGCAGATCGCAAAATTGAGTTCGTTCATGCAGGTATGGCGTTACTGTTCTTCACGTCCGCCATTGAAACACTCTAGAGTGCACGGCAAGTTGTCGACGTGAAAGTTGAATCAGTGCTCTCTAACTGAAACGTGCACTCGAGTAGCTAAGTTTTCAATGTGAAAAGGGAGAAAATGCCCACTTGAAAAAGTATCTACGATTTTTGATAGGTCTCACCTGCTACTGGGTGTCATCAAAGTCGTTAAACATCCAAACTAACTCGGAGTGCTAATTCTCTCCACTTTTTGTTCGCAGCCTAAATTTAGCAACTTAACTCGACGTTTGAAAAACATCTGTCGAAAAAAATCTGTGAAACGATGCCCTAACCGAATGACGTATTTCGATCCGTGGGAAAAATTCAGTGCAAATTTCACAACAAAAATGTGACACTTATGCTGTTTGCGTACTCAACAATTTGTTTTCCATGAAATGAATAGCTTCAAAATAATTCCCGACTCCATGCGGGTTTCCATTGGTTAACTCGAGTTTGCTCCTCAGTACCTTCCAAGTGCGGGAATAATAAGTCAGTCACAAAACGACACGCACGTCACTAGTGTTAACTTTCCTTCGGAGGTATGAAACAAAGCCGGGATTAGGTTTTTACATATTGAGAAAAGATGCTTTTTGAATTGGTTGTGTAAAATGAGAGTGACACTCTATACAGGCTGCGTGTCAATTTTAAATCACACGTGGTCGTTTGTAGTACGCTGTGATGGGCGCTAGCCTGAACTGTGGGCGCTTAATTGGAAATTCTCAAAAGTTGAGGGGGAACGCTTAGTAGGTCAGTGAGCGCGTATTATGAAACACTTCAAAGGTAGGGAGTAGACTTGTGCGTGAGCATAGTTGTTAGCCTCTAGTACCCCGTTAGTTGCAATAGCTGGCTGCGGACATAGAATATAGGGAACATCAACCTCGGGAAGCATCGCATGCGTGCACCCAGGGGGGGCTCGGGGGGCTTGAACGAGCCTACCCATTTGGTGAAGTGGGCAAAAGGTCCGCCTGTGAGAAACAAAAAGTCCGAGAAAATGAGACAAAAGTCCACTAAACAAGTACAAACGCACAATTCAGAGTGGTGCGTCCGCTTTTTTTAGTCCGCTGGCTGTTTTGTTACCAAAAGGTCCACAACTTTCGGAATACAAGCAAGGAGTGTAGTAGTATAGGAGAGTTCACTTGTGAGTTCGCTGTTACCGCTACTACTAGCGCCGCCAAGTGGTGAACAAGCTACGGTCACCCAGGAAGCGTCAAAACAATGGGGACGGACGCATTTTGCAGTGCGATAAATTCCATGAATTCATCCACGAAAACCCCAGACGTGTCATTTTGTAGGTTTCCTAAGGATCCAGAAAGGTAAGGATTATCTGTTATTCAATAATATGATAGATTGTCTTTCATTTTGTGTGTTCTGTTCACGGTTGTTAGACAAGTCGATCGCAGTCCCGGTGCCCGGCACTGTCTGTTGTCTGCAGTGTAGGCTAGACCTACTGGGCAGCCGGCGGAAGAGGACTATGATTAACGTACGATGTGATCGTCAGCTTTTTGGATACTTGCAGTCCATGTATTCCAAATCAAAATGTCACTCTAACGATCGCAGGGATAATTTTAGGAAAACATTCCCATGGCCATGGGTGAATATGAATCGTGGTGACACGGCCATGGCACAATCACAGGCCACAGGGCCTTTTAAGTCTTTCATTAGTCAAGTCAGAGAATCTGTGGGTCTCGGTGAAAAGTTGTGCAGCCCTTAAAATATCCGTGGATCGACATTTGAGTCCTAGTTTTTTTAGTTGACACCAAGACGCTTTTGTCTCTATCACAATCACAGTACGACAGGACTTCTGTAGTGTAGTTTAGTGTAGGCTACCAGTCTCTGTGAACCTGGTGAGTATGAGGTTTGTTCCTGAGTCTCTCATTGATTTCTGTTCAGGTGCAAGCACTGGGAGCCGACCTTATGAATAGAGTGCATCCTACTTGTCCAAGAACTGCAACTTATGCTCTCATCACTTCGAGGAGTCCATGTTGATGAATGAAGAACAAGCTGGTATTGAATGCAGTGCCCGAGCAGTATTTGATGTCCCCAGTCCACCAAAAATGAAGACGTCAAAAAGTTCTACGGAAATTATGTTACAGCTGTGGAATAGGCTTTTTGCATTTCTGATTATCGTCTCACAAAGCAAGTACTGGAACATCACGTGTAGAAAGGACAATTAGTCAAAATCTGGTTTTCGTATTTTACTAAGGTTGATCAGATTGAAACATTTTATGAATGGTTAGCCTGTGATTTGAAGAGAGCCAAAGTGAAACTGATGGGTCTTTTAGAGTCTGAATGGTGGGCTGACATTTTGTTAAACCCAAGCTATCCATATCATTTTGCTTCTCAATGACACTGAAACACCTCTGTGAGTAAATTAGTTATCAGCTTCAACGCATTTCGTTGGCAAAAAGAGCTGTTGTTTTCTAGTGAATAGAGAGTGAGAAGGTTGGTTAGATTTTCTTGTTGTATTGGTGTATGTGTTGCCTATTTTGTACGTTTTTGGAGATTGTGATTAATTTAAGCTCCAGTTGTGGCTAAGTAACAAATATGATCTTGTGGTCTAGCTTTAGCTTACCTGAAATATTTACTGTTATTGATAATATGAACAGTGGGTATAGAAAATAAAAATTTTAGTTTTATCATCCATTAAAAGTCTTTTTAATTCAGTTTTGTATGAAGTTGTGTGGCTAGTGAATATTTTGATTGCTGTTCAGCACCTCTTAACTTTTTTGTCATGACATTTTGAGCTTGGACTGGTTATGGTGGGGATATACTCAATGTGGGGGGGGCTCGAATTCCCGACGATGTAGACCTTTTGCTAACAAGTGAGTGGGCGGACTAAAAAAAAAAAAACGGGGACCACCACTGTGAATTGCGCGTTTCCGTTTCTTTAGTGGACTTTTGTCCCATTTTCTCGGACTTTTTGTCTCGTTCAAGCCCCCCGAGCCCCCTGGGTGCGCGCGTGGGAGAGTGCAATCGAGTTTACCCTATGCTGGAATGTCCAAGAAATAATGGGATGTTCTAAAATTATATTACGATTTTGTGGTAGTGATGAATTGCTTTCTTCTTCTTACATGTGTAACACCCACTACACCAAACAATTATTCACATTGTTAGTATCCTGGTGCATTGAATAAGGAACACATGCGAAATTGGGTGGAGGTGAAACCAGCAGTGAGCTGGGAGCAACATGTTTGTCAATGGTCAGGGGAGCAACCAAAATTTATGACAATGGGAATGGCTCAACACCCATGTGGCATACCCCATTGGTTTTTACCTGTTTAGCACTCCTCCCATGTAACCCCCCTGGGAGATGGTCAACACCCATTTGGCGCCCACATGGTTTTTGCCTTGTACCCCCTTAGCTGTCACCTGTGGGGAATTACCCTCTGAACCCCCAGGAGCAATCATTCAAATTTTATTGTCCATGGAGGTATGAACTGTTATAAGGAAAGATAATTTGCCTTGTTAAGAACTCAAACATGAAACAAAACCGTGATAGATTTTGAAGGGAGGTTCAAGAGAATAAAAACAAATACACTTTAATATTGATTAAAATACATATTTTCATTCTCATTCGATTATAAGTGGATGTTAGTTTACGTATCCTAACCATTTTCAATCACACAGTAATTTTATTGCACGTTGAACGTCATTAAAGTATGAATTCATCAGTGTTTACATTGTTCGGACTGCGCTCCTAAGTAAGTATTGATTATTCACCGCTTAAAGCGCTAGTGTTTCGACCGGTAACCATTGCGGCAAATGGTAAAATGGCGGAGTGAACTCTCCTATACTCGTACACTTCTTGATACAAGCGTCCCCCCATATTGAAGGCTGGGTGAGCGCATGCATCGCCACAGGAAAATATCAGTTCTGGGTTATATCGGTTCCGGGGAATATCGTAAAGCATTGGGTCTTTTATAACCGCCGGTAATCTATGAGTTCATATTCAAATAAACCACTCGTACTCGGGTGCTTAACAGAGCCAAGCCGGTACACCCTTTCATTTAGGACTGTTACTGTTCCCTTTTGATGTGCAGCTTTGAAGTGGTGCGCATGCGCGAGTTCACGCACTTGAATCGCTGGATTAGGCCTACACTTTACGTTGGCAACAACGTGTGAATGATAAATCATAGTTCGGGCACGTAGCCCGAGAAACAAGTAAAGGGGTTAGAGAATTTCTAGGCAACTAAAAGTAAAGACGTGGCCGTCGTTTGGCAATTAATAGAGTTGTCATTTTCATTGGCTGTCTTATGCGATAAAAAAAACGAGACGCACATCTCTAAGTCCCGACCAGTGCCGCAGTGTGATATCAGGGATATTGTCGTGGATATTTGGTACATGTTATGAGGACATCTTACGCGAAAAATAAACATATTTCTCCATCACAAAGTTTGGTAAGTTGATCACTTAAGAATAGAAATACCGATGTTTTGTGACATTTTTTCACATGTTATGCAGTGGCCCGAAACTTTCTTCGGCGAAACCGGAAATTTACAAAAGTAGCTGAAAATGTTAGCCAATGAAACGCATCAAAGATCGATTCTGCATATCCCATGTTCACGCGATTTGTTTACAAGTCATCGTGAGGGTAATGTTCTCGCTTAGTGTTCTTTTGAACTTGGATTTGGCAACAACCAAATAACGGTCGGATTCACAAGAGTTGCTTTATATTTGTCAGGTATCTGTCCAGAAGTGTAAAAACTCAGCTCGCATACGTTGAAAATTCCAGGTCGCATTTTGTGAGTTGATACGAGCTGACAAAAATCTCAGCTCGCATTTCCAAATTTCAGGTCGCCAATGCGACCTGAAGCTCGTTATGTCGAGCCCTGTTATTGATTGAACAATGAGTGCACTACAGGGCTCGACGCTATGAAAATCGCCAGGTCGCATTTTGCGACCAAGCCAAAATCCTAGGTCGCATTTTCAAAATCCACCTCGCATTAATAAATACCAGGTCGCGAAAATTTCCCGCCATTTTTACGGACCAAAATTGGCTTTTACGTCATCAGAAAATGCCTAGATTATGCTCCAGCGACGTTAAATACTCACAAATTTCATGTCGCAAAACTGAGTTCTTACAAGCATATCATGCATGCACCGCGTTACCATTCTTCACTGGCGCCATCCAGTGAAAGACCCTGGAGCGCAAGGCAGTTGCCGACGTGAAAGTTAGATCAGTGCTCTCTAATCGACACATGCATTCGATTAGCTAAGTGTGCAACGTGAAAAAGAAGAAAATACTCGTTGAAAAAGTATTCGCGACTTTTCTAGGACTGACTTGCTACATGACTGTCATCAAAGTCGTTAAAGATCCAAAGATTGGTAACTCTGAGTGCGAATTCCTTCCATTTGTTCGCAGGCCAAACTTTTCGACTTGACGTTTGAAAAACCATCTTGTCTGAAGAAATTCGTGAAACGTTGCCCTACTCGCTGAATGACATATTGATACGCAGAAACAATTCACTGCAAATTTCACAACAAAAAATGTGGGACTTATGCTGTTTACCGGTACGTAGTCAATTAGTTTTCCATGAAATAAAAAGCCTCGAAATGATTTCCGGCGGTGCGGGTTTCTACTATTCTGCCGAAAGCGCGTAAAGGCATGCCCGTCGTTTGGCCATTAATTCGGATGTCATTTTCACATTTGCTGACTTTCGCGATAAAAAACGAGACGCATTTTTCCAAGTCACGACGATTGTCTGCCAGGACCGCTTTCCGGCATTAACATTGGAACCGACCAGTGCCGCAAAGCGACCAGGCATATTGCCGTGGGTGTTGCCGTAATTTGATATTAAGGACACCTTACATGAAAAATAAATGTTTTTCCACCACAAAGCTGGTAATTTCGTCGTTTAAGAATTAGTAAAAACACCGCTGCTTTCTGACGTATTATCACGTGTTATTTTGATTTCCGAAACTTTCTTCGGCACATCCGGAAATTTGCAAAAGACCGAAAGTATTGGTCAATAAAATGCCTCAGACCAATTCTGTATTCCCTTGTTAATGCGACATGTTTACAAGTCATCGGGTGCGCTTTTCTCAATAAATGTTTTTTTTAACTTGATTTGGCAACAACCAAATAATGGTCGGAATCACCCGAGTTGCTCAACATTTCCCAAGTATCTACCGCCAAGTTTAAAAACTCAGCTCGCATACGCTGGAAATTCCAGGTCGCATTTTCCGACTTAATGTGAGCTGGCCAAAATCTCAGCTCGCATTTCCAAATTTCAGGTTGCATTTGCGACCTGCAGCTCGTTATGTCGAGCCCTGCACTATGTTTTTGGTGATCTTAAGTCATATTGTTGTATAGTTTAGTTTATAATCATAGTTAACTAGCTTTTATATACTCTGCCACAATGAGTCATCAGAGCTGCAGTTACCAACACAATTCGCCGAAATATCTTTTGGAGTTGGGAGCGCCTATAGGAGCTACACCGTCTCTATTGAGCCAGCTAGTGGTCCATGTCTATCTTTCAGTGAGCGAGTTCCTGGCAGTGGGCTCAACAATAGTGAACAACACTCTAATGACTCTATGATCAAAGACAACAGTGAGCTGGGCAGGTTTTTGTCTCCGATATTGTACTCATACCTTCCGTTTCCAATCGGTTTTGCTTGGCCAAATTGCGGCCGGTAGCCACCTGCATTGATTGCATCTATGTCATTTTCATGTGCATGACAAAACTGAAGAAAAGCAGTTGTCAAAACTAGCGTTAGCAGACCAACTACCACGTCAACGCTGACCATCTTCTACTACAGCGCCACCTGCACAGTGCAAGGCGACATCTGTTGCCTCGAGCTGCTCTGCGTGACTTGGAATCCTGCTGCTTAATCTCAACATTAAGTGGAAGTGAGTGTTGCGTGAACTTGGAATTGAATATTCTTTTAAGCAAAAGGTGAAATTTTTGTTCGGTGAACAGAATTTTTTGTAATTATTGGCCTCGTGATGAACCATTTTCTTTTTTACCGTAACTTGTGTCGGCGCTGAACACTTTGAGTGCAGTGGCCTGGGGCGTAGGCGCACGTAGGCGCAGCCAACCACCTTTTGGTATTTGAGCGTAGCGCCTACGCACCGTAAGTTACGTTCAGGACTCAAGGTTACACGGTGGGCTTTGGGCGCCTACTTACCTATAATTTTACCACTACAGCACTGGCGCTGAACCGGAGGAACCGCGATATGTGAATGACTAAATCGATTGTTTGCCGGAAATTGATCGCCCGTAGCTGAAAAGGTTGAGTTAAAATTGACATTATTTTATTCAAATGTAACTTGGTTTAGTGCAGTGCAGACTTTTATGAACATGAACGTGATTATTTGAGTGAACTTGTCAAGTTGCCTCGCGTATTCAAGTGCCACGCAACACTCACTTCCCCGTCGGTGCCGCCGGCCGGCTTAATCTTGAGATTAAGCAGCCTCCCGTTCAGTAACGCTAGGACCTCGCTAAAAAGCAAGACTTCGAGAGATTACCTGAGATACTGCAGTGTATTTTAAATGAGAACACGTGACTTTGACTAGGTTTTAGCTAGGTCCTAGCGTAGGTCCTAGCGCCGGTCTACTGAACGCAGGCCAGGATTCCAAGTTCATGTACAGCACGAGCAAGGTCCGGCGATTGTGCATGACTCAGTCAGCGGCAGTTGACAGTCTTGGCCCACTCGCACTAAGATCTCAAAGGCAGTGTCAAAGGGCTAAATTTAGAAGTAAGTACACCCGAGGCCCAACGTATCAGCAGTATTTTTAACTGTATCAGCATCGAACAAGTGAAATGATCAAAGAAAATGAAATAAGATACATTTCCGGAACAACGTAACTTTACCCAGTCACAGGCCAATAGGCTAAACTCGCTTTGTTTGTGACCAGGCTTCAGTGCTGGCCCTGAAGTATGTTTTTTCAATTTTTTGGCCTAAGAAAGTGAACTCAAGAATAGCCTAACCGTTGAAAGAGAGCTAACGCCCAATGTTCTGCAAAATAACACTTTATCGGCAGGTGGGTGTTTACGACTAACAGCCAAGTTACTCAATTCCCCGTTTTTTAGTTAACAGATACCAGTTCGGCGATTCACTGAGGAACACGCTCAATGTTAGGCCTACACAAATACTGTTTCTCTATAGCACATCATTCCTTCACTTACTTCAAATTTGCGCATTTTTATTTCTTCAAAAGAACAAACTTTCAAGACATATACAATTGTTTGGCACAGCCGCCTATTTTCCCGGCCCACAAAGGCCCTATCATCTGGCAACTACCTCCCTTTAGTAAAAGGTTATTCCTGATTGAAAATTTTCCGGATTCAAGTAGAAGACACAGGAGCCCGTTGAAATAGGTAGCCTACAGTGATTGAAAAAAATCAGTCTCGGCAAATTCTCAGCGGATTGTCAACTTCGCCAACCTTTCCAAGTTACGGTGACAAGCGCCGTTCCACAATAGGTCTACAATAGGTGAAACAGATTAAACGGAAGAGGTGGCGTAATTCGTCTGTGACTTACACAGCAGCATGAAGACATGTGGTCCAAAGAATCGAAAATGTAAGATTCTGTCTGGGCGTAATTGTATCTCCTAAACCATTGCATCTCAGTGTCAGATGTGTTCCTATAAGTGGAGTGTGAAGCTAACGAGGGCATATTACAAATTTCGGACTGACAAGCCCGGTTCCTCTACAGCGACAATTTTATTTCCTTTTACATTTGCTTCTAAATATTTGGAGTTTCTTGGTGGATTTTCATTTAATTGATTCGCGAACTCCCGCCGTGCCATCTGAAATACCCATTTTTACGATTTTTGTGTCCGTTTTTTGAGTCTGCCTTTTTATCCGCCAAACCAATCAAACGATGAAAAATCTGCACGTGAATTTGATTTTCAGACGAGATCGACTACTCTGACTACCCCTATAGCGATAAAAAGAAGTCAGAGCTTAACATCAAATGTTGTTTTTCGGATTTCTAACAGCTTTCATTTATTTATTCAGACCTTGGTGAACTCGACGTTGTTTTTACATATGATAAATTACATTATGTCCGTGGGAGACTGTCCCAAGTTTGTAGATGATTACACTTTGTAGATTCTAGCTACAATTAACCTCAAGATTTTGAGTGAAAACACCAGATTTCGAGTTCAGACATTAATTGCAATCCTGGGGTTATCATACAGAAAACAAGATAAACTACATTCATCCAAGTAAATCATAATACACTTGAACACGTAAAATCAGTCAACCTGAATTTGTACCTAAGTAACGGAAATAGTATTCTATAAGGAATATGATATGAGATCGATTTCATGAGAGTAGAATGCCGTACTTCGATTTTTGTGTCTAGCCAGCTATACAGGGAGAACTGTATCTTCAAAGAACACAGTTGGGTCCCTTTTTGGGATTACATGGACTCATGTAGCCGGCACTGGCGAAACAGAAGCGACTTCATCCTCCGCTGCAAAACCGTGAAACTTAAATCACTTCCCAGCTAGACTAGACCGGATTTCTGGACTTGTAGCCTAATGAACAACTCTAAATTTCCTACAAGAAAATGACATTTTTATGAACATCAACATGGCTTCAAACAAAAAAATCACCTTACAGACTTTGCTTCGCTTGAACGTTTTGATCGCGTTTGTTCCTATCTTGAAAACAACATGAATCCCCTGGTCATCTCTTTAAAGCTTCCAACAGAATAGACCACCAAATACTATAACTACGGGAGTAGAATTTGCGTTTTTAATACTTATCTCTCAAAACATACCTATTGTGTTTCCCTGAAGAACACCAGTTGCACCAGCTTACCATTGAATATCCACCGGAGTTCCCCAAGGCTCTATTCTTGGCCCGCTACCCTTTCTTAACTTACATCAATGATCTCCCATGTTCTTCTCTCATAGACCACCTCTCTGTGCAGACGACACCATTTATATAAATAGCAAAACGACGTTTTCTCTTTCCTTGGTATTACCGTCAACAAAAAGTTCTCAAGCAAAATTAAAAAGCTCAGTGTATCTTCCCCTCTCTGCTCTCAAGCTAATAATACATGTAACTCATTCGTTCTTCAACATTTAAACTATAGCACATCATATCTTGGGGTTTTTGACGACACGACGACACTGCAGACAACCAGAAGAGAATCCATCGAAGTGTATCTAATTCCGGTTACAATGCTGTCGGTCGCTAGCGCTACTTCACTTCGTTTTCCAGAGTACATTTCATACTTTTTCCTCTTTTTGCATATTGCACTTATCATTTATTTTTGTATTTGCCATTTATGTATTTGTGTAAAAGGAGCTTTTTGGGTAGTGGCCCAAAACCTTCAGAAGCTCTCCTAATTTAATTTGGACCTTATTAAACATTGTACTACAAGGCAGTGAAAAGAAAAGTGTTACTCCCTCCTTAACTGTCTCCCCACCCCTCCGTCCCTCCCTCTCCCCCTCTCCCTGTCTCCCCACCCCCTCCCTCCCTCCATGCATCCTTCTCTCAGCTCAAATTCGAAGTATTCCGAGGCTTTTTATTTCATAAAAACATTATTGAATTCGTAAACAATATAAGTCACTACAATTTTTCTTGTGAAATTTGAGTTGCGTTGTTCCCACTCATCGACATGTATTTTGGGTCTGTGAAGTTCCATTACAAAGGTCATATTTACGTGGTCAAGACGACTCTCTGATTGATGCTAAGCGCCCACGTTAGGGTAAGCAAATATCAGGTATGGGCGCCAAAACTGACTGTTCCAATTTTCAAAATCAAGAGATTTCAATTTCTGCTTAAATTTCGGTGCCCCAGATCTAACAGGCTTCCCCAAATTGGAAAATGTTAACCGTGGCAATCCCTATGAATGCTGTCCTCAAATTAAAGCATTGTTTGGTGTGTTTTACTCGTTATAAACCCTTTCTTTTCAATGTCACCACAAAACAAATCGGGTGAGCACCGACATGGACCGCCGGACAGAGAGTAGCTCCAAAACTACAACAAAACATGAAACAGAGGTGGTTCCGTTGGAAAATGATTCCACATGTCGTCGAGTTGCGTAAGAGGTTGCACATCACGCTGCCTGATTCTCATGCGTCCAAGATCAAGCGGATCTAACTGTGTAGTGAAGAACGTGCCAAGTATGTGGGGCAAGCTGCTCCAGTTTACTTCACGGTCCACATGTGTCGAAGGAAAATAGTAACAATCATGTGTGAGAGGTTTCACCATCTTGGTACATGATCCACAGGTGTCTAGGATCAAGCTGAACTAACTGTGGAATGGAGAAAGTAAGAAGCATAGGTGAGAGGTTGGACCATCTTGATGCCTGATGCAGGGGCGGATCCAGGATTTTGAGTTGGGATGGGCAGGGCAGAGTATTTGCCAGGATTTTGCTCGTCAGACATTCGCACCCCCGAACTGCTGAATGGAATCTGGGAGAATTTTAGGGAGGGCATGGCCCTTTGGCCCCCCGCTAAATCCGCCACTGTGATCCACATGTGTCTAGGATCAAACTGAGCGAACTGTGGAATGAGGAAAATAACAAGCATGTCAACATATAGAAATACATTTCCCGAACCGCCTCATTTCACTTCTAGATGCCACTGGCAATTTCAAAAAACAAATGAGTGTAAATGAGTGTTCACGCGTTAGAGGAGTCCATGCGAAGAGTTTTCAAACGCTAGGGTAGTAAAACTCCCACAGCTTAGCTGTATGCTGTCATCATGGACGTTCAAATATGTGATGTTTTTTTTCCGATTTGATTCTTGTCTAAAATGTGTCCTATTTGAGACACCATAATGTTCGGTGCCTGTAAAAGGGCATTTATTTTAACAATTTTGACCATCAACATTTTAATTAGAGAAATTAAGCTAGAATTCTCCTTTCTCTGATCTGAATTTCAGTTGAGTGCTTGGGACGAAGCTCTACGTCATTATACGACCTTAACTGTTTTGTTCATTTTCAATCGTTGGTGAACTATAATTATTAACAGCGTAACTATTTGTTTGATGAATGATTGAGTTCCTGTTAATAATCGCGAATCCGTCGTTATAGTTGTAATTATGTGAACGAGTCCAATGCGTTCGTCGTGGTTGAGACGGAGAAACCATGGGAAACGAACAATGGTCTTTAATGAGATAGCTCAATGTGCTTTGCTATTTCGTAACCACAGTGACTTAAATGAAGCTGGAACCTAGCGCTTTTATTTAATTGTGACTTCATGCTTTGGACAGTCGGAGTGACGGCGAGCTACGACAGAAGCGGCGACGATGATGAACAATACGTGTGCCCAGACAGGTAACAAGGGGGTACTCCGGCGACTCTCTTTTTGACGTGTTGTGCCACTCGGAAATTGGTATAACCGCATTTCTAAATTAGAGTCGGCAAGGCAAATTCCATCCTTTAGACTCCTTTTAGGATTTCCAAGAATGAAAACAATTCCTTTCCATGGTCATTGCTGTTGTCGACTATTGGGCCGAGGGGCCAACAGTTGACAGTCGTCTGCACATATCGGACTAATCAAGCTTGGCATTCACCGTACATCTAGATCGAGCTCCGCCGCAGAAATGCAAATTTTTATCAGCATCTTCTCAATTACACTACAGCTAAGACGGTCGTGGGCACGGCAAGCGCGACGCTGCGTTGTTAAAGGACATTGAGGTTTTTATGGCCGAAAAAACGCAATTAAGGATTATTGTTGAACCGGATAGACTTTTTGAAGTTATCAGCTTTGACCAGAACTATAAAACAATAAAACCCGCAGTGATCGATATATTCACAAAACTTACCGAGAGTGGCGTCGATGAGGTAATATCCCAAGAGACGTTATTCAGTGTCGAGTGGGATATTACTTGATCTACGCCAATCGAGGTACGTTTTGTATTTATCCAATACGGTTCGAATTCCTAAGTTTCTTTCATTTCTTCGGCAGATTTTTTAAACACCACCCCCAGACTGTTCACATGGCGCATTCGGATCACATCATATATGTAGGTACTTTCGCGTTAGGTTAAAAGTTTTCACTAGTAAAAAGAAACAGTTTTAAATGTAACGATTTATTAATTAAAAAGAGATAACAAAGATGAAAACTACGGTGGTTGTGCACTGAACTTGTAACATTCCCTGATAATAGTTAAATAACAACAATATTTGATATTGCAGTTATCAAGGAAACGGCGCCTGAGTTGCAGACGATATAATATTTAGCAATTAAAAACTGAGACAGAAATGTCATATAATTAACAGTTTTGTGCCAGATGTTACGTTGGGGACCAGGTTACACGTTGAGTGTTATCTATAGTGCTGCCATTGTATTACTTAAAACTATTTTCGGAAAGTTTGATGATCGAACTGGTTAAAGACGTCGAGTCGACATTGACCTACCTTTTGAACTTTCCAAGTCAGAGGGCACTGTTGAAGCAGCGCGGGTGGTGAATACGGAAAACAATATCACATGGCCGTATTACACTCGACTGATTCAACGCGTATGGAATAAAAGAAAGGTATCGCCTATATGGTCTTCCAGCGGAATACCGCGGGAGTATTGTAGTCTACAAATCTCCACTTAGTGACATCATTCATGTTTCTGATATTGGAATGAAGTGTTGCACTTTTGGGTGTGTAATTCTTATTGATATTTCCTCTGTATTTCTACAGTTCCTGGAATTCTTTATCACATATAGGACAACTGTTCAAGTGCCTATTGTTACATGTATGTAATCTCAAGCCGTTCTTGTTTGCACGCCTCCCTCTACGATGTTCACAGACCGTAATTTGCTTTCTAGCTAAATTTGTTGACGCTTATGGTTCCACTAGAAGCGTGTTGACCTTCTCGGCATTACGAGCGACTCAGTCAGGCTGCAAAAACTTGGTAACTAAGTCTTTTAAATAAAGTTTTGATGGCTATGTCATGTTAGAGAAGTTAATTTTGACTTACGCCCCGGGGTAACTTTTTGCAATGAACATGGCACAGTTGTCACTCCTTCCGAGTCAGTAATTGTGGCTTGTTTTTGTTGTTGTTATTGTTGTTGTTGTTGTTGTTGTTGTCAATATAATTTATTGTCTCTCTCGGCAGCTAAGAACCAAACATCCGAGGTGCCACCGTTGGACAAGTTTGATTCAAAGTTATACTCCTGGCAGGACCACGTGATTGGCAGCTATACTATCATATTAGGTCAGTAACTAAAACGCTGAACTTGTCCTTTTTATTGTATGGAATCGCCTTTGTGGCATTAAACCGTGCGAAAGGTGTAGATTTCGATATTGCAGGCGAGCATCGTTACAACGAACGCGGTTGATAAGATTTGTTCCCTTTCACTTGTAAACATTTCATTCTGAAAGTCCCAAACCAAGTGTATTGTGTACAATTTGATTTGACCGCAAGGATGCAACACACGTTCTCAATGATCCGCAAGGGGCCGGTGCCAGACTGTTGCACTGTAATTGCTTTTGATTGCGTCAGTGGTTTTACCTGAACACTAATTTACTGAACTTCTGCGAACTCATTTGTTACGACAATTTGTCTCCTCCAATGGAAGAAAATTCATATGCATAGATGTTTTGCCCGGGGTGACGATACTGTAGTCTATTCTCAGTGACGGGGGTGCAGGATACCCAGAGTGTACTCGGGGTCGATTTCTAAAGAGTTTTTATGATAAAGTCACCATTTCATAGACTTTTGTTCCATAAACAATACCCTTTCATAGGGGGATGGGGGACTATAGCCCTCCACTTATTTCAGTGCTGCGCCGCCCATGCCTTTTGCCGAGGTTAATTCAATAACCTAGCCCTTTCGTTGGGTTCTTAGACACCCTGAAATAGTACAATAAGAAATTGCATGCTGCCAAAAACGAGTGCATCCTTTGCAATAATATACATGTTATTTGAATATTGCGTAAAACATTTCGGCAACAGGCCCTTTTGGAAAGTAAGCATTATTGGAGAAGGGGCACAAACTTATTCCACTTCACGAAACTTTTGCCTCCCGCACGGGGTCCCGATTTTCAGGTTCCCCAACATAACTTCTGCCATCACGACTGTTTCCAGTTTGTCCCTAACCCCTCCCCGCTACAGGCATGCAGCAGAACTTTGCTGTTTGTGGGGGGAGGGTAACCCCCGTGTGGTAGGCGGCTGCCAAATACTTGGGCAACTATATCTTTCAACAAGATTTCGCCAGGAAGGGTTCTTTACAGACCTGAACGCGTTTAGGGAGTTATTTTGACCTTTAGGATTGTTTTTTTTTTATGAAATTCACTTTAAGGGTGCCAAAGAGATGTACTGAGCAAATCCCTCTTTAGGGATATAAAAGAAATGTAAGAGAAATCTACCGCAGGTTTCGAAAATTTGAGAAATGCAAGGAGAAATACTATCACCCAAGGAGAGTAGGCAGAGGGCAAATGATCAAATTTCGTGTACTCACTGGCTTCGGAATTCAACGAAACACCCATTTCTTACTGTATTATTTCAAATTGGTAAAACTCATCAACTGCACTTTGGTGTTTGAGAATCTGGCTATTTTCCAGAATTTAAAAGTAAACATCGTCAACTTCTTTCAATGTAAACTTTTAATTGATCATTAAAAATAGTCTATGAAACAGTCGATTGTCGTAGATAAATAAACATAGAAACTAATAAATCCTGGCGCGAATCCAAACAGAAAGTAATAAGTTTGACATGTTGAGCCGCCACCTGACATTCAAAGGAGCACACTAGTACGCCTTAAGTGCCGTTTACACTTACAAAGTTGACACGGATCAGCTGACACGGAAAAAGTTGTTCCAGTGTGTAAAAGGACTGACACGGCGCAAATTGACACCGCGGTGACAAATTTTTGCCACCCGTTGGTGAGGAAGAGTAATTTGCACCCGAACGTCTTGCGCCGTGTCAATTATAAGTTTAAACGTGAAACTGGAGTAAGGCGGAAAGGATCATCTCTACTGCACCTGTGCAATGACCTGCGTACGGGTTCTTTGTCTCTGCAACTCTCGTCATTTGTAAACCTGCGCATGTGCGATCCAGTCTCTCCAGCCTTTAATTTCCGTCTTGTCACGGTTAGTGAATTGTGTGTGTAAACGGCCGCTTGACACGGGTGAATTTGTCATTTGTGCCGGGCCAAAAGTTGATGTCTAAACGGGACTTTAGTTAAACTGCCGGGCTGGTTTGCATAAAATGTCGAAACTGTCCACTGGATAAGTTTCATTGTTGCATTATTTCGGGTACATTATTCAACAATAACAACGTGGCGCGTGATGATGCGACGTCATTGTTGCTACTGTGCAGCTTATAACTTTTATGCAACTGGGCCCAGAACATTTTAAAGTTGTTAGACTATCGCCAACTGACGTCGTATAGTGGGGTCGCAAGGTATTGTTTAATTTGCGAGATCTAAGCGTTGTTTACTGTATATGATTATTAAAGGCGAAGGCAAGCTTTTTTTCATGTCATTTTTAGCAAAAACAAGGTTCGTTGATTATCCCAGACATATTTTTCACTTATTCACTGCTTTTCGTAATTTAATTAATTACTCGTCGTCTACTCCTGAAGTTACGTTTTGGAAGGCAAGAATTTCGCGCCAATTTCTTTTCATATAGGCTGACTGTGAGAGCAGTCGATTCAGACATTGTTTTACCTCGGTTGTGACAAGTTCGGTCGTCGTTTGCTTTTGCTTACGAGTCAGTCAACATGTCACGCTGTTGCTGCGTACTGGGGTGTACTCATTATCGTCTCACGAACAGAGGAAGAACTGTCTCACTTGCCCGACACACTCCCACTGGAGAGTGATCTGAGCACCCAAACTGCTTACATCCCGCCGTGTGACTCCCTCGTCATACACCTGGCACCTTCCAAATAGCTCCAATACAAGTCCACAATAAACTTATCAAACTTAGGCTCACTGATCTGTTCATTGGATGACGAACTGTCCTCTTCACTGGGTGTCGAGCTGGGCCTGTATTCACTCCCACTACTCAACATCGCTGCAGGGCTGCGACAGGCTCTGCCGGGCCTAGAGACAACAACACAGGGCGAATCACTGCTAGTTCCCGGAATTGCACGCAATGGGGTAGGTTCGGAGGCACGGGTGACAGTAGATGAAGTGCCTTCAGTCACCGTATATAGTGACCACAGCTCGCGAGGCTTCTCGCTTCAAAAACGCACTTCTCGGGGTTGGCGACGGGGCACTGCCGGGAATCAACAGCGACGGTATGATACCCTTCTTCAGGCGTTGTTTCGCAGGGACCTTCATCAATTCTGCGTACATATCTCTGTCATAATCTGATTACAGAAAATGCTTGCCACACACTAGTTAACCCTCCACTGCTTTGTACGTTGCGTGGACGGGTAGCGCTGCGTTCTTCACATTCATGAACGAGCCAGCCAAGTACGGCGAAGTGTGTCATCCTTCGGAAAGCGACGCAAGGTACCCAAAGCGCGTGTGAGACGATACTGAGTACATCCCGGCACGCAGCAGCAGCGTGGCATGTTGACTGACTTGTAAACAAAAGCAAACGACGACCGAACTTATCACAACCGAGGTGGAACAATGACTGACTCGACAGCTCTCAAAGTCAGACTATAATGAAAAGAAATTGGCGCGAAACTCTTGCCTCCCAAAACGTCACTTCCGGAGTAGAGGACGAGAAATTAATCAAATTACGAAAAGCTGTAATTAAGTGAAAAATGTGTCTGGGATAATCAACGAACCTTATTTTTGTTAAAAGTGACGTGAAAAAAGGTTGCCTTCGCCTTTAAGAGAGTGAAGGCGGCATGGCGCGTAAGTACTTGACGGACTGTCGACAGAGTACAGGAGACGTCTCCATGGGGGTTTGGGGGCCCTCCCCAAGTACATGTATGCTTAAATAGACAAAAGACAAATGTTTCGAGAAAGCAAAAGACAAAAAATTAACTTTAGAGCTTTTCGTGTCAGGTTTTTTGTTTTTGACTACAAAAAGGAGCCCGAGCAGATGGTTTCAAACCCCTGGATCTCTGTCCGATCTGGATTCGAACTTGGCACGGACGACTCACTAAATTACCTGGCAAAAAGTGACCCACGTCTTCTGCCGAAGACAATTTTTGAACCACTTACCACTGCTTATAAAATAGGTGTCCGGCACCCCATATCTTACTCAGATTAAAAATGAGTTCTAGACCAGAGATTACCGTGAAACTCGGCCAGTAGTTTTACCGCACCTTGCAGTGCGGCAGAAGATTTGTACTATAAGCACTGTCGTCAATACGCCTGTTTATCAAAAACTCTGATGTAAGGTTCTTTTGGTTTACTGCATTCAATGAGTGAAGACGCTACAGCAGGGAAATGCTGGTTAAAATCATTTGATAAATCCTAGACTGAAAGTGGCTATTTTGATCTGCACTGCTTCTGAAATCGGATTCATTCGGTGAAAAGTTAGTTTAGGTGATAATTACCCGAAGCAATACGATAAAAAATTCCAAAAGCACATGAATTAGGTTTTGATTCTCTGATACACCCGTAAATGAGTATTTTTAGCAATTTTTTGAAACATG
The DNA here is from genome assembly GCA_002633005.1 of Phoronis australis. Classification (NCBI taxonomy): domain Eukaryota; kingdom Metazoa; phylum Phoronida; family Phoronidae; genus Phoronis; species Phoronis australis. The sequence continues at coordinate 1,145,415 of NMRA01000053.1, forward strand.
GGAGATAACAGGCTTGTGAATTGTGACACCGGACAAAAGTCTCAAAGAACATTTTACAATTGACTAGATCTAACTTAGCACCTGGAATTAAGGCCGAGTGTTTGCTCTGACCAACCCCAGTTGCGAGAGTTTGTTTCAGTTCCCATGACCGGCAGTGTGGCCCTCAGGGGTATTCCACCCGGTTTGTCGTGACCGATTGCATGAATGCAATCGAAGGATAACATTGCAACGACGTTGCTGTGATAGAGCACAGTATACGTCTATAGGTAAAGTTTATGTTCCAACATGCATTGGAACGCTTTATTGGAGTTGATTTGTTTCCTATTCGTAGGTACAGAAGCCATCGTGTCAAACCTGTTGGTTCTTGCAGTGGCAGCGAGGAGGCGGAAATTCATTCAACCACAAGAGCTATTGTTGGTCAGTCTGGCTATCAGTGACCTAGGGGTTGTCCTTACTACTTTTCCTATGATGTCAAAATCGGCTTTTAACCACAGATGGGCATATGGCGATAGTGGTGAGTTTCCGAGTTTGAGAGTGTGAAAAACAATATTTCCACTTTTTCAAGTAACAAGCACCGATTTCTGAAGATCCATGTGTTTTAGCGTTCCTATCTCGTTTTCTGTAATCGTGTTTATCGAAGGGACGGCTGCGTGTTTTTTTTTCTTATGTCTCTGGACCAAAGATAAAATTAAGATGGTTATCTTTTACCTAGAAAAAAGTGGCTACTTTCTTATCTATCATATTGGTCCAGAGATAGCAAGTGTGCATTTTTAGAGAATCAATGGTAGCGGTTTATAAGACTGAACACCATTCTGGAAACAATGGCCGACATTTTCTTGTCATCAGTGGCACTGCTAAAGGATAAATTAGACCGAGATTTGACAAATTTGCCAATCTCAAAGGAAGACGACTGTCTTTGTTTTTTTAAAAAAGCGACATTATCGATTTTACAGACGAAGAAGGCATTTTGGGGTTATTGTTCGAGGGGATATATTATTGTTGGTATTGGCTTTGACCATATCTATAACACCACAAATTTCGTTGGCTTCGTAGTTTGTTATAAATCGTCAGTTCTCTACGTTGTCTGACAGACCTTCTCCTGAAATGAAAACCGGTGACCACCAGATTAACACGTTTAAAGGGCCACCATCGGTTTTACTAGCAAAAAACGCCCGTGCAGACTGCATGTTGTGGCACTTCGTTAATCCAGTAATTTCCGTGGTGTTCGCGGTTTGAAAAGGACGGTGCACAATCGCTTCCAGCGTGTAAAAAACGTCAGACTCTGTGTGAGCGCCGGCATATCCGATTCACACTGCCGTCAACCGGTAGTGAAACAGAACAAGCAATGTTCACTAACAAGCGTTAAACCAGAGTGCCGGAGTTATGGACGAAGGAGGGCAATTGCCCCTCTTCGGGGGCCCCTTGGTATGAACGAGTAAATAATTGCAAAAAAAGAAAAATGAGTGGTAACTGATTCATCAATTATCTGTGCCTCTCTTTCCGTTCCGCTGTATAATTCCAACAATAGTAAGCAACACCAGTAGTTGATTGTATCGGGGGCCCTCCAAAAAAGGACCACTTTCAGATGAAAGAATCAGCATTAAAAAAAAACGATATAAGAGCAACAGTTGATGCACCTTTAAAGAAATCCCCTTAACAGGATTAACTATGTAATACCGAAAAAGACCAGGAAACGCCTCACCAATGTTTCCTTCAGAAAAGCCTTTATCCAATAGATAGCGTCTTGGCATGAAAAGATGAATACTCGAATCATTTGTTAGAGCCCTTGTGAGATCAGGTCCCCTAAAATGAAAACGGAAACAAAAAAGCAAGAGCTCACTTGCGAGTTTCCAGTTATTCAAGGCGAAGTCACAAGAAGTAGGGCAAAACCCGCCATATTGCCCTTGTTTTGCCCCGAGTCTTTGCTACACACGCTAAATCTTACTGGAGTTCTTATGGAGAAATTTTCGCTTAAAATGTCAACACAACTTAAGAGATGGTAGATGGATCGTGGAATAACAGTAAATGGACGAATAAAATGTGAACTTGTTATGTTGTGCGAAGCTATGAACCGACTGAAATTGGAACTCGATCGACCGGGACTCAATTAAGGCCTGAATGTCACAGGGATACAGAGGCGATAGTATATCCCCATAAAAAGTAATTACTCATTTCAAAATAAAGCAAATGAAATCAAATGAAACATGCATATATGCACATGGAGTTATAATGAACACATTCAACGACTCTGGATGCAATTTAGTCAACAAATAACTTGAACATATCAATGAAAATCTCGCGGTTCGCTCCAGTTTCTCTCTCTGGTCGCCATTGTGAGGAAGTTAGGTGAAATCACATCTGTTGACGAACAAAAAGTTCAAGGGACACAACTTTATACATGTGTCACTTCATATCTTCCCATGCTATTTTGCAAGTGTCACGCGTCAGGTCACGCGCTTCTCTCAGTCTCGCGCTAGCCTTTGCCTCTATACTCACCTGACTCAGTTCCAAGAGTTGGAATTCTTCGCCAAAGTCACCTTATTCCCGTAGCTATGCTTCATCGAAGATATGTTTAGAAGCAGAAAGGATCAATGAAAAAAGTAGGGGCTTGTTTAGTGATAGTTATAAGTGTAGAATGTATTTTGACCGTGTGAAAACTTTTAATCATTGAGCGAATTTCACCTACCGCCCGTTTAAAATACTTGGGACGAAATTAGTACAGAATGCGATGTGATTTATTGTAGCGCGAATCTGAATTATACTTCCCGTAACAATAATGCTTGTTTGGCATTTTTCACACTTATTACAGCGTTCTGTCGTTCAGTAACTTTTCCAGACGTGAGGGGTGCTGAACGTGCGATAATATCTGGCTTAACTTAACTTTCATTTTTATCAGCCCACCCCAGTCAAGCAAGATACATGTACGATCTGATCGGAGATTAGAGCAATTATCAAACAAAAGAGCGCGGGCCCTCCAACCATCAACGCCAGAATGGAGTTAATTGGCTACGGGGGGGG
>NMRA01000053.1:1148479-1165713 GCA_002633005.1 Phoronis australis
GGGGGGGGGTAAACTTCCCAACTTGTTGTTGGGCTATACAATCGAACAAGTTGGGAGCAACGGGATGTCGCCGTCATGTAAAAACTTAAAAAGTCTGAAAAAAACTGAACAGAATATACTCTGCTAACGTATCGGGCAAATGGCCAAACAAGGCTTGCGTTCAGTAGATGCTAGGACCTACGCTAGGACCTAGCTAAAACCTAGTAAAAGTCACGTGATCTCATTTAAAATACGCGGCAACATCTCACGTAATCTTGCGAAGTCTTGCTTTTTAGCGAGGTCCTAGCGTTACTGAACGGGAGGAAGCTTTTGCCCTACTTGCGGTGACGTCATAGTTAAGTCTCGCGTTATTGTTATGATTCGCAAAAAGACTATTGATGTTAACATTGCGTCCCCTCCCACAGAGGGCGTAACATCACTTCAAAGATTTATAAATAACATATTAAACACAAATTGACAGTATTGATTTCGCTAAAGCTGTCCTTTAGCAGTTAGAGTGCTGGAAAGCCGTGCATATCAAAGCTCACAAATATAATTTTTGGAGGTTTCGGTAAAGTGCCCGACTTCAAGTGGGTATGGACAACTGAAGTTGCATTTTGTTTAATAACTGTGACAACCTAACAAAAGGAGTCTCCCAAAGAGCAACCCGTACTGAGCAGATTGACTACACGTTCGTTTTATACGGGTAGTTATGGGCTTCTTCGCTGGAAATGCTTCGCGTCAATCGCAGTGTTCTGTGAGGTGTCTGTGTTGCCTTCGACACCTTCATGATGACACTACAGGGCCGTGTTGCTACTGTGTTCACATCATGTTCAAGTATCCTTACAATGGAACACCCTTTTCATGCCTGGCTGTTGACAGCGGTTTTACACTGTGCCAAGACACAAGCTGACGTTTTTTAAACAGTCAATACGGTGCCGAAGCGAGCTCGGTCAGAAATGACTGATCTGATTCATACGAAATTTTCACACACGGTGCTTTATGCTCTCTCCTAAAAAGTGTTAGGACTTATTTGTAAATTGCCCCACTTTTGCACAAAGGGCTACGCAAAATAAAACTTTAAAGTTTTTAAGAAAAAATAAAAACTTGTATGAAACTTAAACCAAATGATGTTTTAGAAAGTTGTAACAGCGCTCTCGAGATTTCATCTTGAACATTTGTATTAATGAAATTGGTTCATTTTATTGATACCGTTGTTTTGCTGTGAATGTATCGTCTGTTGTTCTTTTTGCTAAATTTTATTTAAATAACATGGTTCCGTGGCCTAGTTGACAGATTAGTGTAAAGTTTAAAATCTACAGGTTTTTCTTCTTTCACATAAATCTATACTTTTACAGACCTAACTTCCACGGCGGATTGCCGAACCTTCATGAACCGCCAATGTGTGAAAGGTATCTAACACTAAACAACAGGATCTGAGACATCGCCATGTCAAAAATGATCATGGCTTTGTTTTACGCGTGTTAATTCCAGGTTGTCTGTTCTAAAATTTTTCTATAATCCGTTCCAGGTTGTAGGTTCTACGCGTGTATTTCGTTCATTCTAAGTCTCAACAGTATGTGCACTCTCGTCGTCGTTGCATGGGCTCGCTTTATTGTGGTGTGCTACCCAAAAATTCGTAAGTATGCTATCGTTTCACTTTACACTCGTGTTTTGACCTACATGTACTAAAAAATGTCTGTCGTCTCTTTTAGCCATACATTTCCATGAATTTGAAGATATAATGTGCGCGCATACTCAATGAAATGTTCTTAATAACTTGGTGTATATCATATAACTTTTTGTCCTAAGTCAAAAACATGGCCTATGCTAGACGGTTTAGGTTCCCTTTCCTGCAATAAAGCTGTGTATCGTTGGGAGCTTTGGAGTGAGATTTGATTTCAGTGACAGGTTGTGCGTAAACCAACCATACGTCATCGTAGCCGCCACTGACCTAAACTCTTTCACAGTGCTACGAAAGTTAGCACTGTCGAATGCTGTTTAACGTGGCTTCTCATTGGCTAAAGTAATGAAACCGACGTCATAACACACAGTCATTCTCATTGGTTTAAAACTGGGAAACCCGTTTACTGTTACGTAGTATGGCGACCACCTTTGGCTTGAATAGTTACAATTAATTAAAACAGGCAGTGATCTAAGTAAACAAAATCAAGGGAACCCTGATCCAGTGTCTTAAGCCCAAACAAGTACAGTGCCTAAAGGCGTGCCTTGCAAGTGGTTGCGATGTGATCGGCATACTTCCGGCCGAGGCATGCGCATTGATGCCCGCACACGGAATTCCCTGTGTCGTTCATCATGTTTCTACAGGGCCACTTTTCAGTATAGGTAGCGCTGTGTCAGAGGGTACCATAGACCTACAAATGCTATTGTGTGCCTGTGCAATAGCCTTTCAAATGCAGTGATTTTCATTAGAAAACAACAGCTGTTTGTATCAAAATCAACTTTGTTTGAAATCCATACAAATTTTGCTGCATGCACCACCCATTATCCTGCTGAGCGGCTATTCAGACAACTTTCCCTGTGTGCACGTTGTTATTGTTGAACAATGCACCTGACGTCATGCAACAATCAAACTTATCCAGCGGATAATAAGTATAATGAGTAATAATAATAAGTTTTATGCAACCCATCTTCATCATAGCCTTTGTGAAAATAAACTGATCCACAGTCAACCTCCCACGTCTGGCTCAAGCCATACAATGTATGTGTGACTGTCTACACTTACATAAACCTGTCAATATCTCCCAAACTGTCTATTAATCAAAGTCATATGGTTGAAATCAGAGAATTATAGAGGAAACTGTGGACTATGGAATGCGCATGCTCACATATCTAAACAACATACAGGGCTCTCACAAATTTCTGAATGCCTGAAAATCACAAGTGTCCTGGGATGAGTACACTCTCCCAGCGCTCCCAGCTGCAGCTTATCATAGTCGATTGAATACACCCAGCGTTCTGTAATAGGATAATTGGCAAGTCGGCTGACTTCGCCAAGTGCAGGATAAGGGCTAAAAAAATTTGTCAATTATTAGTAGTTGTAGTCCTAACCTTAATTCGTGTCAAGTGTTAATACCAGTCAAATCCGTATTCCATGTTCGCAGGCGAAGGAAATTTTGAAATCAAAATATTTGTTTAAAAAGCGTATAAATTTTGTTTAAGAAAGGTTATGCACTTTGTTTTGGAAGTCTCAATATTTCGAGCCTTCACTTTAATTGCACATCTTAAGGAGCTTAATTACTCCATATTGAAAGTTTAATATGTTTTTCTTTCAGTAACCCTCGAAGAGATTTATTTTTCAAACCCATTTATCCTTCACAGAAATGTTGCATATATCATAGAAAATGGTGAAGAATGCAGTCCCTCAATAATTAACATGTTTTTGTTATTCTTCGCTCTTTGGTTTACAAAGGCTGCTCTTGATTAAATTCGCCGCTTCTTCTGTGTCAACCAGCTGATTAGTTTGTTTATTAAAGTCCTCAAAGAGAATCAGACGTCTCAGCCGGTTGACTCAGCGGCACCGGCGAAGCCAATCAAGTAGAGTCAATTTTTATAAACTTATGTAAGTAATCAATCATTTCTTCCCAAGCAATCAGGATGTCAAACGAAAGATGTCATGATTTGTTAAAAAAATAACAATTATCTACTTTTGAGCTAGACAACATCCATATGTTTTGAAAACAACCCGTAATTTACAGCATTAGTAACGACTTCCGTAATATTTGTATTTGTCGCAACTCTTCTGACTTTTTATGTTACGATGAAAGAGCGCTGCATTACCTCAGAAGTGCTCAACAACAAAAATAGAACTCGATAAAAGTCGTAAGTGCGTTTGTGACTAAGATATATTTGATTTGTACGTTCCGTATATGGAGTGGGATGGAGTGCATCCTCCATCAAATTGTCTTGAAGCAGCAAGTCTATAGATCACATGGGCGCACTCGGGGGAGGGGGCTCGGGGTACTCGAAGAAGCCCCCCAATTTGACGAATTCGGCAAAAAAAGTCCGCCTTAACGAAACAAGAAGTCCGAGCAAACGAGACAAAAGTCCACAAAGCGAAAAATTCGAGCTTCCCTATATTTTAGACTGGGTGCGCGCATGCATCAACTTAAAGTGTTTAGAATCACCAATATCATTTCAAAAACACAAAAAGAGCCCACCAGTCCATGAGCTGTAAAATTAGAACCCTCGCAAACACTTTCTGACGATTTGTTAATTAACCTAACTCGAGTTACAACTAGCATTTAATAGTCGATACAAGCTACGTACAACAAATCACAGCACTAGTCATCCGTCATTTTGTTAAGTGTGAAAAGTCATGAGATATTAATATGAAAAATAAATCAATCGCCTGGACTTATGGATTGAGTTAGCTACGTCGCGTCCTCATCTCGAGGTTTTGGCAGGCCACTGAGATGTCACGTGACTCATCGTGTGATCAATAACACAGTTTGCGCGGGATACTCTTTAGCGCCCTAAGTTTTTGGTACATGGGCGGCGCACCATAGGGGGCTGGGGAGCTATAGCCCCCATTTTTTTGAGTGCTACGCCGCACATGGTCTATAGGCGGTGCACCACAGTGGGGCTGAGAGGTCTTTAGCCCCACTTTTTTCAGTCGCGACTCCCATGTGGTAACAGAAATCTCGGGCCCCCTAGTGTTGTCTGTTTAAACTGAGATTCTCCACTCTCTCATATACAGCCTCCTTAACCCCTCGCCTGAACCAGTTTTCTTCCCTGTCTCGAATAGTGACATTCTCCATGGAGAAAGAATGGTCGGTACCAGCCATGTGGGAGATATTGCTGCTCGTTTTTCCTTTTTTATAGTATAACAAGGCGTTGCGTTGGTGATTGTGACAACTTAGTAATTTACTGCGCTGTGGCTTTTCAATTTTTCCATCCGAAAGGCGTTGCACAGTTTGTAGCCTACACGAAACTCGTAGTGTGGACTTTCACTTGAAGTCGCGTTAGTTCTTGTATTACACACTCACACCGTGCGGACACGCGCACGCACAAGCACACATACACTCGCCCGCGCGCACACACGCACGCACGTACCCACACACACATACCCATATACAAGCACACACATAAAAACACAACTTAAGAAACGAAAATTACAAAATGAATGATTCACAACGGTTCGCTATAGAAACCCCGGCATAATTTATTTTACCGTCGACACGTAACGTTTTACCATAGTTCATAGGAATGATGAAAACAACTTTGGAGAATAGAGTGTAAACGGTTCATTTTCGAAAACTTGAAAACTATGCATTTTATTTTAGGTTTATAAATGTCTTTTTACTTCCTTTTGTTTGCAGATTCCTGTCGTTTGGTATCGTTTCGCAGCATAAAAACTTCAATCGTGTTTACGTATGCATACGCCATCTTTTGGTCAATATGTCCGCTGATTGGCTGGGGTGAATATGATGTGGAACCTTTTGGCTATTCATGCACTATTCGTTGGGTCAATGGAAACAAGTCGTATATTGTAGCAGTAACAATATTTTGCTGCTTCGTGCCTATAGTTGCAATGGCAAGTTTGTACTGTAGGATAGCCGTTTTTGTTTCCAACACCGCATTCGGCCGTGATAAGAGAGGTCCGTCACGCATAAACGTGTCCAAGAGAACTGGCAGTACGACAAAGGCAAGTAAATTGACACATGGATTCTAGATTCTGTAACCCATTGACCTTTATATGGCTGAAGATTTCTGGGTCTGCAACTGCTTGTGTGTGGGACACCAGTGTTCTCAGTAAACAACACGGGTAGCGAGTTCTCTGGCCTTAAACATTTGCACACATGTTGCCGATTGATGGCATAGTTCAAACCCTGACTAGGGCGTTGGCGTGTGTTAAAACGTGATTTTTTATTAACTCGTTACATTCCTTTAGGCTTCAAATAAAGAATTTCACAGTTTTTTGCTGTGTCACGTGTAATTACAACACTGATGTGATGGTTCCGGAAAAATATTCTCGACGCACTTTCCTGTAGTCTCATAAACCAAAGGATACTGAGTATACGAAGTACTGAGATTTATAAAGGGTAAAAAAATGCTATATTTGTACTTTGATATTTTTCGATTTTTTTCTGATTTGATCAACTTTGTACGTCTCTCTTTTTCAGGCGGCGATCATCCTGTGTATAAGTTTTGTCACTGTATGGTTCCCTTATGCAATCGTGAGCTTGTGGTCTGCGTTCGGAGACCCTACCACCATCCCCTTGGCATTGACCGTAATACCGGTTTTACTGGCAAAAGCGTCAACAGGAACCAACCCCTTAATATACTCAATAACAAGTTCCAGATTCAGACAAGATGTTAGGAAACTGTTCGTCAGAGACAACAGAAAGGTTGAAGTAGGCCAAGAGCTATCCAGAAGAGAGAACGCCACGTCGAATTTTGAACCACGGTGCGCTTATGCTATGGTCGAAATACCTTCAGTAGCGGGGCCTTCAGGCGTAAGTGAAATAGCTATAACGCGTGTAAGCGAGAAACCGCGTCAGAAATGTTCAAAGTAACACGCAAAATGGATATCATAACGCTTCCTCAGGACGATTGCCTAGCCTGGTGATGCAGGACGTTACCCAATGGTGTTAGCATTTCTTGGTGGATTTAAACAGCATAATCATTTTAAGTCGTCGCATACGTATTAATGAAAGTCATCAAGCATGATCTACTGTACTACGCGAGTTTCAAAATGTTATCACAAATCGCGGTCACGTTAGCGTATTAAGTGTAGATTGGTATATACATGTAAGGAAATAGATTGGTATAAAGTCAACGTTCAAACTCTGCCGAATTTCTGCTTTCAGAAAATCTATACCTTTTCCGAGTTGAATTCAATAGTTTTGAAGATATTTGACTAAATCTACAGGCTTTCCAATAAAAATGCCACAGTTGAATCTAATTTCAAAGAAATAACGAATGGATTTTTAGACTGCAGAACTGACAACCTTCCAGCGAACGAGCGCTCATCCTTCGACTACTGCTGTTGAAACTTCGTCGTTTACTGTTTTCCACCTCAGCTTTTCAATTTTGTTGTTTTTTTTGCAAATACTTTACAGCCAACTGTATCATTTTTTCTAAAGTCTATGCATTGCAAAACAAACTTTGAGATTCCCGGAATAAGGAAACTCTCATTAGTTCCTAGTAAATGCATTTTCTTATTTTAGAATATCTATTATTTTTGGACAACCGAAATTTTGAGGTGTGTACACTTTAAATAATAAAACGTAACAAGGTTTCTGCCAGAATTAAAAACGTAAAGTTTTATTTATAATAAATATAAATATTGCAAAAACAAAATAACAAATATCCAATGTCCAAAAGCTTATGTACCGACCGTTATGGCAAACAAAGTTTGACTTTTTATGAAATGATACGGTCACTTTCCTCCAAGATACGGGCGGTTCTGACAAAAATACAACCCTTACATGGCCATGTTTCAGTTAGAACACACACGTTATGCATCATTCACTCAAAGATGTGCATCGCAAAATGGTAAATAGACGTTGACGTTTTAAAAAGTAACACTTAAACAACGTGTGCTCCACTCAAAGTTCAAATCAGACGTGTTTTGCGACAGTAGCACATCTTGACAAATGCACAATTCGCATTGGTCGCGCTCCCTGCCGAGCAAAATGTTGGAGCTCTTGTTAATACAACCCAGTTCTAACCTGAAAAAGAACAGGCTTAATTGTCCCTACACTGTAGTGTACTGTGCTCTTCATTTTTTTTGGCTTTACTGGTCCCCATGTAGTACACAACTTGAAAGTCGCACACTTAAACTGCATTCCTTTGGGGACGTTAGGCGCACGATTTTCCAAACAACTTTGATCTCCACGTATTGCTCTCAAAAATACACATCTATTGAAAACACTAAAGTTACAAGGTTTTCATTATATTCAGAACATCACACTGTGAATAAAACCAAATCCATATATTACACAACTAAGAATTTATTGTCTGTTTGAATAATATTACCGACCTGCGCGGATATGTGTGTTCAAGGCTCACTTACGAAACTGATGAAATTAATAAAGAAAATACCGAACACAAAACTGCTACTGAGATTGTTACTTTCTTTGAAAATCATCAACATAGAACTAACAAGAGCTCTATCTCATCACAGAGGATTACGATCGATTTAATCACAAACCTCACAATCACCTCTGTCATTTAAAACGAACGCGCACGTAGCGGTTATGATTTAAAAAATATACGTGTCAATAAAGTTTTGCCTGTTGAAAAAATCCACATTTGTGACACAATTTAACTGGGATTTTTACAGGCATGGACGTAAATACAAGTTACGCTATAATATCTTACAATGTGCAGTGCTGTAGTGGGGGTAGGCGCAAGTAGGCGCAGCCAACCACCTTTTGGCATTTGGACGTAACGCCTGCGCACAGTAAGTTACGTTCAGTGTTCAAGGTGATGCGGTGAGCTCTGGACGCCTGCTTACCTCTAATTTTACCAATACAGCACTGACAATGTGGTCATTGAACTACAGGTGCAAGACAAGTAAAACATGCGTGGTGATGTTACGTTTATTCATTTCATCTGAATATCAACTTGTGGATGTCCTAAGTCTCGGCTCCACGGCACGGCAGATGTACGGCTTACTTAGTTCACTTTAGCTGTTATCTCTGGCGTTTCCCACAGCCAGTCTGAAGAAAGAAACATTATGACAAACTGTATAAATCGAACAATGTTTTAACATTTGTGGGAGTTGCTTACTTTACAATACCAGATTCAGAATTACGGGCCTCATCCAATCAACGGTTTGGGGGTGTCAACGCAATACTTGACCGATACAAAAATGGGTAACCGAGACAATACATAATAATAAGATAATGAAAACGTCCATGCTCCTTTAGACATCCCCCCCGCCCCCACGCGGTGGTTTTTACATTGGAGTGGATTCTGGGGCCGTGGCGTCGTCAAAGTTGATGTTGCCTTGGGTAGAGTTTTCTTCCTTTTTTCTCAGGTGCCCAATTTCTCCGCTGCGCAGGTGTGACGTTGACATGAATTTTGAATATGCAGCGCTTGTATTTCATATCTAAAATTTTTGAGAACGTGCATTTTGTGTGTGTGCAATGTCGCTGCATAAGTAACATATAACAACTGCAGGCGCCAAGGAGTAATATCAAAAAGTGCCCTAATCCTGGGCATGAAATTACCTTTATTTGAAGCACAGGTGTATAGCCGACATGTCACCTTTCTGACCGAGGCAATACCCACCACGGAAACTATAATTTATTACGATATGTCTGCGATTTAAAATGACGAATTATTCACCATTTGTCAACATGAAGGCAAAGCTACTGACCTTAACGATATCGTAGAACTCCTCAAAAGACAAAAAGCATAGATTGTTAAGCGTCAGACACACTGCTACGTGCGAAAGTAAATCAACGACTGGACAATGCGTCCGGGTTGATTTTTATGTATACATGTAGTGACGATTATTTAAAAGTATCTCACAACACTGCAAAATATAGACATGACAGGGTGAATATGTCCCAACCGGCTTAAACAGCACACTCAACACGAGTCATCGTATTTACTCAAGAAATTATCTTTCCTTTCTTATGCATAACTTTCCCAAATTCATTCACGTTTCCACTTATATGGTCGCCACCAAATGCAGAGCAAATTCTCAGTCTCGTTCATATTCTGATTCATTGCCTTTAATAGCAAATCACTCCTCAATTGAATGAGAAGTAAGACTTACTGTTTGTACGTGGCTTCCTTTCTTCATACCAATATTTAAATCCCTTCCGAGCCTTCTCATTTACGGATGTGGCGTAGTTGGAATTTGGATGCCGTTGTCCCCTCGATGTGAGTGGTACTGTCCTTTGTGATACGTAGTTCATAAAGTGAGAGTTAAACGGGTTTTTCCATCCGTAGGGGGGATGAAGTGCAGCGTCGTCTTGCTTCACAGTCCCTATAATTATATGAAGTAAAAGAGGCTTGGAAAACGGAAAACGATTAAACTGCATTATTCAAAATGGTTCTCTGCCACTGAAACAGAATTGAATCTTTTCATTAGGTATTTTCACAGTTTTCTGGAGAAGATTTTGAATTTCTGTTGATGTCAAAGCATTTTTTTATAGTTTCAAATTTCAATTAAAACGTTCTGTCAACTATTCGTCACTTCGACGACTTTTCTCCCAAAAGGCAAAGCAGGTCTCCTTCTTTGGTATGGCAAGACACAAACATAACACATTTCCCTTATATGACCATTGACCTTTGATGTAAACAAAACAATGGCGACTTCAAGCAGCAGGCTCTCCGATTAAGAGACAATTGATGCACGTCCTATCTGTTTAAAATTTAGTAATAAAGGTATCGTAGTATTCAAATATATTCTAAAATGAACTTGGAATTCTTTTTCTTTGAAAAGCTCTTGCGTCACTGGCTTTTAACCTCTGATTGGTAGTGTCATCGCACATGATAATCTACCGTTATTATCTATCTTGTCAGTCAGCTGTTTGTCAAATGACTTTCAGCGCATGCGCGAATGTATCATAAGTCGGAAGGAGATTAGAAAGTCTGTGTTGATTATAGGGTTTTCCTTCCCACGTATTTTAAAAATCGTGAATTTTGTGTTTTTCATCTGTAAATTTCATCACAAGGGAAGTTAATAACTCTGTACTAGACGTTGCGAGATGGTACTTTCGTCATGAATTGTTTAAAAGTTATTTTTGACATAGCTTTGGCCAATCGTAATTTAGGTAAAGAAAATACAATCATAGTACTTTATTTAAGACGAAATCAAAGAGGATACATGTAATTACAAAGTTAATATTTATCTATAATATAAAAATGAAACTATCATTGTAAATTCTCCACCAAAACCAGGGCCTGGTCTCGAATCTTTTTACTCGAAATGGAACACGAAATTATGTTTGGGATTTTCTACTCTACTTTTGTTGGAACTCAAGATAAGTGTCTATTACTCTATGCCCGAGTACAGAATGACTTATAGGGATGATTTATTAGTCCTAGTTTGCAGTTGACAAATCCAACATTAAAGCTAAAAGTTCGAGTTTGAATTCGAAATTTCGAGTTTTTCTCGATATTTTAGCACGGATATAAGGGTTTTCAAGTGCAAACTTGGACTAGAAACTCATATGCATGAACTATAATTATTCGAGCACAGTCTGATAACCACTTATCTTGAGTTCGCACAAAAAGGGCAGAGAAATTGCCAATAATAATTTCGAGTTCGTTTCGAGTAAAAGGATTAGAGACCGGGCCCTGGTTGCATTTTGTGTATTTAGGCACTTGCAAGACCACGTGATATCGTCATGCTTAACAAGCACGTGACCAGACGCTGCTTTTATCGTGGGCTTTTGGCAGCCTCTTCTCAAGTTCATTCCACAGAAACCATAGTGTAATGCAATAGTCCTGCAAGTAATTTGTAGCGCCACAATGTGTACAGACTTACAGCAATGCCAAGAAAAACCTGCGGGAACCGGTGAAGTCAGTCAAGTGTATTCTCTTTCAGTACTTCGAACTTCATTACAATGCACGCAACAAAAATTAGATATACAACTCTTACAACATTGGAAACTGACCTTCAATAAATAATATATTGTTTCCTTGGTGACCGTTGGTATAACTAACGTGTCTCCAACTCCCTCCTGCTCGGCCCACCTTCATTCTGCTGCAACAGAAAAGTTGTGCATACACACTATACCACTTGTGCGTACACACCATACCACTTGTGCACATCACACTATACCACTTATCAGGAACATTCCCGCTGCTAAATTCTGACTGGATTACAAAAACCATTTCTTTTTCTTTGCTTGTCGGAGACATCCAAACCAGCTTATAACGAAGTGTAGGTCGCCTAGATACTGTTCATCTGTTACTTTGCCGTATTCTTTAAGTGAGGATGTGTAGTTTTTCATAGGTGGAGCAGCTTAGATAATTACAGAGTGTCTTTCCAGTATCGAGCGTTACCCAACTGCCTTGTAAATATGTGTAGATATTTTGACGTACAAGGGGCCAGAATACATACACAAAAAACTTATCTGGGTATTTGAATAGCTGAGCTTGCATTACGATATTGAACAACTTACATAATATATAAAAACTAAGTGCTTTTTTACGGAACACTTCTTTCTCATAAGACATTGTACGAGTTGCTTAAACGCACAACATATGCCTCAAAATGAACTCGTCTCAAACAGATCATCCAAGGCATAAGTAACATGAAGTGTCAAAAAGTCAAACTATTTTGAAAGTGCTGGTCACAATCTTAAGACAGGTCAGTTTTATTTCGCAAGTGACCTCCCAATATTTCCAGTAATGTCGAGTAAAAGGTTTGCGTTTTTCCTGATAGCAATGAATCCATGAATCAGCCAATTTCATAACTTCCATGCTTAGGCATGCGGTAAATGAGATGGGAATATTTGAGTATTTGTCAAACTTCACGATCTTCCACATTTTCTTAAACAGTTTTGATTGTTCATCGTCAACCCATGAAACTATTTCTTTTCTGAATCCCCAGTAACAGAAAATTTCGATTCGGAAGTACACACACATTTATAAAGAATTATTACGTGATAGTCGTTTTTCGTGGATGGTGTCATTTAAGCATGATTTTGCAGAAAAAGGTGTCGCAGATATGTCAGCCACAAAATGTCCCTTTTAAAGGATGCAAACATGCAACCCCTAGCCGCTGTCGCAACCAAACGTTCTGCCGGCGGAGGTAAGTAACACACGATAGATGGCGGAGTACTTCATGGTATTCAACTCGTGAAATCAACGGCCTTGATTTCGGCGAGAATTAGTGTTCGGTAATAAAATTAAAAAACACAACAGATTCTGCTGCTTTGTAGCTCTAATTAAGGTTAATAAGTTCAGGAAGTCTAGCCTATCCACTCAAAAATGTGTTTTAGGCCGAAAAAGTGCCTTTTAAAACAGCGCCACGTCTTCATTTGTCACGTCCGGTATATCGGTTGTTAAAAATTCTCCAGTATTAGACCATAAAACATGTATGCAAAAGCGTGAGATAATACATCCCATCTCTGAAAATTACTGAGAAATTGATGTTAAAACTGATTTTAAAAAGCTTCGGCAACTAAAAGTTCTTCAAGTGCCGTAGTTAATACCGATGGAAATCATCCCTAACAACTTGCATACTCTGTACACGAATGAAAGCTTTAAGAACAGAAAGGAGTGTTAATGAAAGTTAGATATTTAACTTTATGAAAATATCCTGTTTGGAAAAATCGACCAAGTTTCCTACGTGAGATGAGGTCCAAATTAGTTGCAACAACAATGACAACATCCCATCCGCGTACCTAGGTTTACCTTCCTCTCGAAAGTTTCTTATGCGCCTATTGTGAGAGCTGTATCGTCTTCCCCGGGGGTCTTGGAATGGCTGGATTAGATTAAAGTCGTTTGAATGTGGTACGGGAAAGGTCGGAGACGGTCGCGCGTTCTGTGGAGAGGCTTGCGGGATGGCTGGCAGGCGGTCGACATCGTGTTCCTGTAAAGCGTGAGAAATTAATGTACTGTTATTTTATATAAATCTATGTTGTAAATAACAAAGAGAAAACGCAAACAGTAAATTATAAAAATCAGCAATCTGGTTGTTTGATTATTCTTTATTTATTAGAAAGATCATGGTCTGCACTACCGAATTCACAGGAATGGGTTATTAAATGTGTAGGTTGTTTGCTTGTTTTTACATACACATGTATACAAGTAGACGTACATTACGATGGATAAGTAACATTAAACCAACTGTCAACCCCAGAGAGGAGGTCTATTCAGCTTGAAGTGTGACGTCATAAACCTGGATTCGTCATCGCACACATTTTCAAGACAGCGCATGGGCGGATCCAGGACTTTTAAATGAAGCGCTCTGATCGTACCGAATACAAAAGAAGAAACTGTTTAGGCCTACTGTAAACAGATAGACCCTGAAATGCAGTTTGGTTGTCGTGCAGCTCGACATCAGCCCAAGCACGTGACTGAAGGTGTCATCAATACTAGTCGTGTTACTATATTTTACCTGTACTTCACGTTTCCAAACTATTTCAGTGAATAATGCTGTGCTCTTAGTGATACCCGTTTTGAGATTCGTGGTTAATTACGGTCAAATATCGAGCCCCCCAAAAAATCGGCTAATACTGAGAAAACTTATTATATTTGAAAAATCGCTGGTTTGATGTCATTTTTTATAAAAATATATGACCTCGTAAATATCACTGTAGGGTGCGGGTCATAAGCAACAGCTATGCGGTTGCAGAAACAAGCAAGTAAAAACATTGAAATTTTGCTTTTCGTGGGCTATTTCGAGACAGGTTAGCATATTTTTGCTTGGGAATATTTTTGAAAGCTGCATTTCGCTAAAACCGAAACCATCCGGAGACTCAAGAAAACGCATACGGTTGACCAGTCCTAAAAGTCGAAATGACTAATGCGCGCGATGCCTGGGTCTTGAGTTCCCGACTCACTCTACAACAATTCATGATCGGGTTACCTGATTGTTTTTAAGCCCCTAAGTTACACCTAAAGAACAGCGAAGTGCCCCTTTAAGATGGGACTATCCTTGATGCTCTCTGAAGAAAGGGAGGAAATTGGCAACTTTCCAAAACATATCCATTGTAAGAAATAAGCCATTCATAATCATTTTAGTGGTATTGTTGCAGCTAACTAATTAAAACTGCTATTAAACCACCTTCCACCAAAAACAACAGTTACTTTTGATTTGAGACCACTTACCGTTATGATTCAGGTTTTTTAAAACAATTTAAAAATTGTTTTTAATTAATCAAATATGAAGATAATTTCATGGCTTCGAAAGACCTCAATTTATTACGCTTGAGACCAGGCTCAAGTTTGTAACTGCGTCTCATTTCATGTGCGTTTTTTGCAAACAGAAATCACTTGGCAACTGACTGTGGAACAAGTTGATGCCTAGTTGACATGACTGTAGCGGTAAGTGGCCTAAATAGTTCGCTTCGTCGGTGGCCGGAACACGCGCGGACCGGGTTAATAGCCGATTTAAGGAATGAAATAGATCTAGTGCATTAATTAGAATACTCAGTTTGTTAATGAGTAAATTTGTTGGACAATTAGAGAATTCGTTTGTTAGTGAGTTAAAACCAGTGCACTCATTTCTACCGAGAGTGTAGACTCACCAGGCGATCGGAATAGTCATCATGCTGACTGTAGTGGCCTGTGGCTGACGACATCATTAAACCTTCTTCACTCGGGAACATGTTTTACGATGGGCACTGGGAGGGAATAAAATCTCGTCTGAAAGCTTTCTGGATACTGCGTTGCCTACAAGAGGTTTACAGTTTTTTGATGGCGTCTTTATGACTGTGATAAATGTACGTAAACTAAAAGGTAAAACTACAAACTGCGCGAATTATGCTCACTTTTGTTAACCAAGAACTGAACTAAACAACGCTAATAAGACATTAAATTGGTGTAATATCGTGGCACACTTTCTACGCTTCTATTAGGAGCTCCGTTCTAATGAGCCTTGTTCCATAAAGGAAGATATTAGCCGTGCAACGTCACAAATTGCCTTCAATACTGGCAAGGGATCCAACAGCGTGGCTCTACAGCTCTACAGAATCAGTAAAACACGTAACTGAACAATATTTTTCCAATTTGTAATTTACTTTATAATCAGCAAACGCTGACGTCGATGAATACAAAACAAAAAAGTAAAACACAGACACACAAGCCCAAAAGAAAAATGTTTCTCGAACACATTGGCGTCTTCAGGGTTCTAAGATCCTTGCCGAAATGCAGAACGGTTCCAGCAGTGAAATTAATTCTTTAATTTCAATTCTGCTTTGTGGAGGCATTGACCAGGAGCTGGACAATACTGTGTCTTTTTAAAAAAATCTCGTTCTTATGGTGATGGCATTCACTCAATAGGATTTGAACATTACATCTTTTTACGCAAAATCCCAAGTTCACGATTTCCACGAAAGACAGTTTTGTGTTAATAACACAGCTAGCAACATGTAACATTGAGCAAATCTTACCTATACCAAAGTCTAGGACGGTATCTAGGCAAATCACGTCGCGTGGGTAATCTATACTCAGTTTTTACGTTGCGAATACATAATGCAGACATAACTATTATCGCTTGTCGCGAGGTGCTTAATTTTAATGGTGGCTATTGAACTTTACATTTACACGTGGTGCGATTATAAATGTTTTGTCACTCCGGGATTAACACATGAGTGGTAAATACTTTGGCGTTTTTTGGTATAGACGCAGATAGACTTTTAAATACGCAGGATATATACATTGTATACGAAAGTTTGACGGCCTGCCGCGTAAGGTTGATGTTATATTTCGTTTTAGCTGTGAATCAAAACGCGGAATTTCACTGAAGCAACTGTTGCTTGTTGAGTCGAAACAAGGTGTTCTTACCTGTGATAAAATTTCTACTCGCTTATATGTACTGCTATGCCATCAGACATATGGAGCGCATAAGCGACTGGCCAATATAGGTTTGTTCTTTGTTGTGTACATGTACATATGGCACACATCACGGGGTTAATAAATTTGATTTATAATAGAAATTAAGCTAAATAGTCACTATGAATTATTCCGTTCTATTGAATAAGTAATAAGTTGAATAAACTCTGCGTAAGAGAATTTCACCCATTACAAAGCCTTGTGTTTGTATTTTAAACACTTCATTATATGGCGCTGTAATGATCGCGCTATGCGGTAGCGTGTTGGCAAGCTATGCGGTAGCGTGTTGGCAAGACGGCTGTTCGCTTAGTTGGCCAACTGCCTATGAATTTATTTATACCGAAGCACTGACATGCGCCTTGTCTCTTCATTTAAAGTATTGAAAGCATGGTTTTGTATCACACAAACATGTATTTGGTTAATTGTAGTAGTGGCGTATCTAGGATATTATGAGGGGGGAGCAACATTTGTCTGGGGCAATTGAACAAAGCACGATTGGTTGCGAGAGCGCAGCGCCTGAAAGAAAGATGGGGAGGGGGGGGGGGGCAGTCGACAGTTGACATTCGAGTGTCTAAAACAAACGGAGGACTAAAATAAATTTTAAAAAACCAAAAGCGGTTGCGCAGGTCATGGGGGCCTCGGGACGGACACTTAAAATGGAGTGTTAACCTCCCTCAGCCGCTTGTTAATAATTGTTCAACTCAATGTTTCCTTAGGCTCTTGCTGTTTTATTTTTTTGCGGCAACCAAGGGGGGGGG